>FIZU01025656.1:0-15372 GCA_900064475.1 Pseudococcus longispinus
CCCCCCTCAACACTCATCTCAAATCTTGGCCCCCTCCTTGAAGAAATCCTGGCTACGCCACTGGGCAGCTTTTGTCGGTATTTGATGTAAAACTTCGAAACCATCTACTAAACTGGTTAACACCAATAATCCCAAAAGAATTCAAATTTCAACATCCAGCAGTTTTACAAAAGGAAAAATGGGATATTTCCGCACAACCGGTTTGTAAGATACACGCGACTCGCGCATAATTATATAACAATCATCACCAATTTCTTTACTAATTAGAACACAGGAGTCAAAAAACAGAAAAATTATTTTCTTGATCGCATATGTTGTCTCAGAAAAAGTTTGATAAGGAAGTCGCTCTCTTTTTCAGCTTGCAGCACACGTAATCTGAATAAGTTCGTGTTGTTCAGTGTCCTTTTTGTCGCTGGCTCAAAAATAAAGATTTCAGAAAAACTGATTAAAATGTTATTTACTTTTTTATAGGAAACTCAACATGGAAAAAGTTTTGCTCTATCTGTTTTTCTTTCAGACTTTTTATATCGACGAAAAATACAAAAAATTCGATTCGAATCCTCCTTTTTTCCTTACCGACCCCTCTCACATCTACATCGTTCAATAAATTCTCAGACATAGGTGAATTTTTTTCACACACCATTTCTCCCGTTCTATTTATAGAACCTATGCGATTCTTCTGATAATTAATAACAACCAAATTACAGAGTCTGGCATGGTCGATAACAGAAGTCAATCTAAGATACTAGACTTCGTGATCATGGCAGACTTTAAATTATTTACACGTAGATAAGCAAAATAGGGAAATAGAATGAAACACGTTGCTGCTAAATTATACTACGAGTACGAGTAGAAATACAATCGTAAAAACGCTGAAACAGTCGTATTAATGGTCGCTGAGTCACCAGTAGGTCTAGGTCTAGCTATACGACTTGCGAAAACATAAAAATCTAAACTATGGATTGAAAGAGAGCAAAGTCCTACATGTGTAGACATAACATGGGAACAGGACGCGATTACAGGGTCATTTGTGTACGTCAGTAGGTTACAATCTATCACCCTTAATGAGTATTTAATTGACCTCTGGAATTATCGCCGTATACTTACTAATATATGACGCGATGGTTAGGAAGAAATATGCCGAAGATGAGGTTTCATTAAGACGAATTGCGATATTTGAAAAATAAATGCATAATGTTATCCAGTGGCGGATTTAGGCATAGGCAATATTGGCACTAGCCTAGAGCGGCAAATTTTGGGGCGGCAAACTTTGAGGACAACAAATGTATGACGGTTGAAATATTGGGGAAAATGATGAAACTCCAGCCTTATGATGTATTTTTTAGTAAAAATGTTTGCTCTCGCTTCTCTCGGGCTCTATAGATGCATTCAATTCACTTAATACTCAACAAAAAAAGCACGATGAAAATATGTTTAGAAAATGACAAACATTTTGAGCATTTTTAGGCTCCCATAATACATGATCCCTTAGTCTGGGAGGTGGGGTGGCAGGTCCTGTGTGCCTAGGGGCGCATAAACCTTGATTCCGCCACTGCCGCAGTCAGCAGAAAGTTGTACATGTCCGCTCAAAGAATCTTCACCTTTGAAGGATATTCAAATTCGCATCACCAACTTCATCTTTGAGCTGTTAGAAGAAATGAAAAATCGGATCCCAGATAATTTCAAAACCTTGCAACTGATGCAAGAATTCAATACAGAAAATACTGTTTGTCAAGTTAAATCTTCGATAACTTCATTATTGACTACAAAGAGTTCAAGTAGTTGCAGCTGAGATAGATAAGTTAGCAACCCTGCTCATATTTGGGGATCACTTCAAAATCTCTAAAAAATGATACTCGTAGTAAAAATCATAGAGCATATTTTTTCATATTTTTGGGTTTTTAGCGCATTTTTCTAAAGCTTATTTTGGCTTTTTTGAGTATCTGCACTTTCCTGAGATCCTGACAAGAAATTGAGGATTTTGTAACAAATACTTTTTTTTTTCTTCGTAAAGGAATAGAATGTGCTGAATCGGCATATTTCTCATCTCCGCTTGCCCACAATACATCAAAAAGTTACTGCGCGGTGGCAGATCTAGGGGTCAGCAGAAAAGTAAATGCTGACTGTGTCCCAGTGAATGTGGTTTCCAAATGTATGAAATGATATTTTGGAGTCTTGGAAAAAAGACTATACACAGCAAAAAAGTCCAATAAAAAAATTCTACATATACCCATTTTTTTCTTAATTTTTGAAACTTTTTTTTAGTAAATTTCAATTTTTTGCGTTTTTTGTGATTTTGCCATACTTTTTTTTTGAGTTTTGCCTAGATTCAAAAATTCATTTTTTTCAATCTTTCCAACTGAAATTGGAGAGGGGGTGGTAGAATCAATTATTAAAATTTGAAATCGGCCCTTTTGAGGCAATTTGCTGTTTGGATCTTTTTTTCAGATCCACCACTCTTACTTCGATGGGTAAAATGGAATAATTTTTCGTGGTGGGTGAAGGGAAGGGGTTCAAGGTTCGGGGAAATGATTGCTCATCAGTCCAACGCGCCGATTACACTTCATATGCTTCAATTCACCATCTCGAAATCACCAACGTGCAAATGCTCACTTCGATTTACACGCCGACGATCCCCTAATCCCATATTTGCAAAACTCGTAACCCAGACCACTCGGAAGCCTCAGGAAAACGACGCAACTCGACGTGCAAATATTCGCACACTCGAACGACACCGCACATGCGGGGGGGGGGAGGAGAATGCGAAAAATAAACGAAATACTTGAAAATCACTTCCTGAAAAGTAGGTCCTCTCGTTTCTAAATGGTAACTCGACCGATGACATTGAACGCGAATAAATAAATTTCGTACACGAGCCGTGCACCAGCCCATCGACGACATAAGTATGCGTTCATTTCGTATGTACAGTGTACTGCTAGAGCTAGGTACATTATAATATGGAAAAATACGCCAACGTTTTACCGTACAGAGACAGACACATACTCGCTATAGGAAGAAGAACCACGGACGAAAAAAAATTCTACCCTCGTCCTCCGCTTCCTCCTCGAAAGAGCAAAACGGAGGAACGCATCCTTGGGTGGCCGGGCCGTTGTCGTCGTCGACTTTAAATTTATATACGCGCCCGCGCCGTCGCGCAAATTCGGTCGACCATAATACACATACATATTCGCGTACATAGCACATATACATACCCATACCCGTAACCGTATCTACGTATTTATACAGCTCTTCGTCTACGTAGACGTAGTCGCTGGCAAGGCCACATATTCGTGAATTTTTTTCCTCCTCCCAACCCCCCTCTCCCCAAGCACTTCGCGTCTATTCTGTCGACATCGCGATATACGGTCGCGTTTATTAATCCGCGAAACGAACTCGACTACATCGTATATGTCATTATGAGCCTGCTGCTCGATGCCTGCCCTATGCCTGAGGCTTCTCGTTCATACACCAGCAGCACCGCTGCCACACGTTGGGCCACCAATCGTGTAAATAAATCGGTTAAAAATACATTCGAAATGTATATAGAAGCTCGATCTACATATTATGATCAAATTTTATGCTCGTGGCCAAACGACAACGACACTTTTACGAGCAATTTCCATAAATAGACGAAAAATTGACGAAATTTTTTATTAGCATTTTGGCAAAGGGGTAAAATAACAGATCCCATGGCTCGACATCTACAATGGCGGCAATAAACATAGTACATTTTGTTCACAAATATGTACTCGGTGTTGTTAACGATGGAAAATTCCAACCGAAACTTTCCAGACGAAGGGCGATAAAAATAGCATCAATTCGAATACCCTTAGGTATACGTAAAGAGCTCGATATCGATATTGGTGCGCCACCGACACCGACACTGTCGACAAAACAACCCCAACGTCGACTCTTGGATTTATTCGTAGGTCGTCCTAAGTACTTATTGAACCACCCTGCACCCTTGCATCGCCAGACGCTGTACTTGTGCTAGGTCTCTTATCAATCCGCCGGCGGCGCCGAGAAAGTAAAACCACCGAGTGTTCGCATTTTACGAACTTCGGTTCAATTCGGTTCGGTTCCTGCCGACACGACGATGCCAAAAATACTCGCGGCGAAAAAAATTGCGTAGTAGTCGGTAGCCGGGCCAATTTAATATCGTTTGTTATCGGTGTGTATGTATATGTACGTGTACTTACACGAGTAGGTCATCGAATTGCCAAGGCCGACGTGCAATTTCGTTTCGTTATTTGTATTTTTTTCTTCTTCTGTATGTACTTCTCTCCCTCGTTTCTTTTTCGTTCGCTCTTTCCAACTGTATCGAGTATGTATGTTCGAATATGTACGTAGTACGTACGTATGAAGTGAAGTACGAATATTTTTCCATATTTTGGTGTCTTCCTTTTTTTTGATCCGGGCCGCGGTATGCTCGGTTGATTCATTGGTAATCGTCGGTTGCGACAGGAGTGCACCCACCTCACTGGTTTTAGGGACGAGCGAACGATCTCAGAATTGATGATCGTTTTCTTTTACGGCCTTTTTTAACTCGCTTCGAGATGGTGATTGAAATATGACGGTTTTTACCCCCCCCCCCCCCCATTTCGCAATTCGTAACCCAATCTTGAAAAATGACGGTTTTTTCCCCCCCCCCCCCCATTTCCCAATTCGTAACCCAATCTTCAAAAAAAAACATAATTGTATTTATCTAGGAAATCTATTTGCTAATTGCTAAATCAAGCAAACGGAAGTAACGTCATCGATTCGAAATCGATTTTAATTCATCGAAAAACGATGGTAATGGGGTTTCAAAATGAAAAAAGGAATAATTCATTTTGAAATCAACTTATCGAAAATCGATTTCGAAATCGACTTATCAATAATCGATTTCGAAATCGACTAATCGAAAATCGATTTCGAAATCGACTTATCGATAATAGATTATGAAATAAACTTATCGATAATCGATTTTAGAATCGACTGATCGATAATCGATTCTTCAAATAACGAATTAATATCCGATCATCGAGATCGAAAAATATAATCGATTTTCAAAATTACAATTCAACAGTCGATTATTCAGATTGTAAAATATAATCGATTTTTAGCATCGAAGAAATAATGATCGATTTTTGAAATAGACTGATCAATGATCGATTTTGGAACCGAATAAAAGATAATCGACTTTGAAATTATTGGTCAATCGATAATCGGTTCTCTAAATTATGAATTGATATTCGATCATATGATCGATTTTATAAATAACAAGCAGCCAAATATTCAGATTAAAAAACAAATAATCATTTTTTTTGATCGAAGAAATAATCGATTTTTGAAATTGACCCCCCCCCCTGCGAATTTTTAAATTATCATTAGATCATTGAGTAGACAATCGAGAATCGAGAGATCGATTAAATAAACAATTCATGATCGAGTTTCTTTCTTGAATTGTTACATCTAGCTAAGGATAGACGAATTGATGAAAAAAACTAAATCTGAATCGATCAATTTCTTCAATCGAGCTTTTGCTTCGATATTAATAAAATCAAAATCGACATACCCCTCATCACATTATCACTATAGTCCGTGCAATTTATTTATGCGGTTGTGCGCGCGCATCTCCCGTTGTTTTTTAATTTTTCGTCGCGGGTTCTCGCGAGGCAACGAAATCGTTTCGGAAAGCTCAGCCGCATAAATAAATTGCACGGACTATAGTGATAATCAAGAGAGATGATCACAACCCTTCCTCTTTCTATCACTCTGAACCCCTTCAAAGAAACTTTGAAAGAATTGAAGGTATAACAGAAAGTGAAAATTCTTTCCCACATGAAATGTTTTCGTATAAATTTCTTCCTCGATAGATTCATTTTGAATCGATTTTATTCACGAGGTTCGAAATTGAAAATATCCTTTTTTCTAAACTCATTTTCCCTCAATTAGAACTGACTTGGGGATAATTATTGTACATTGAAGTGTTGCAGTTGTAAAATAAAAGTCGATGATTTTGAATTTGGATGCAAAAGAAAGGATTTGATTTGATCTATACTTTCAGCACATTTAAAAATTCTCACAAATGTCCATTTATTTAGATAATGTAGTCCTAAAAGTAGGCAATTTTTTCAATTGTAATTTTTTTTATTTTATTAAACACGTTCTTTTTCAGCAAAATTTTACGCAGTCGAACAACTTTTCACGAATTCGTGGTACATACATCAATTTCAGACACGCTCCACACGTGATTCAAATAGGCATAAAAATTAGAGAGGAGAGATACCGATTTCTTCAATTACTTCAATTCAATCTCGAATAAACCCTAATCCCAAAATTACATTCGCTAGGTCAGGGGATACCCGCTCATCACGTCGAAATCTCTACTACCAGCAACATCATCGCAATTGTAAGCACATCGCACGTACGTACGTAAATTAGGTACAACCGAGTTAAATAACGTAAATGGGCCAAGAGGTAAAAAAGGAAGGCTCGAATGATAAGCTCGCATATCTTCTGCGTGTTATCATTTTATGAAAAAAAAAAAAACATGCGCCACACGGCCTCAATCCAACTTACATTGTGAAGGTTATGTTAATCACCGCGTAAGCGAACATTTTGCTGCCGCTGGGCTCGAGCGTATGTACGTAGACATACGTAAACGTAAACGCACGTACTTAACTTATATATACGTCGGGTATCGTATAAGCAAAGCACACATGTACATATTGCGGCATATGGCACGAGAAAAAGTAAATATCTAGCTAAAAATTCGAAATATTTTCGACGAGCGGCGCAATAGCTCGAACCCGGAAGAGAATCTATGGCTACGTATTTTGCTGAGTGCTGCGGTGATTTGTATCCAGTGTGTGGCTTGATGCCACATGCCATTTACCTCATATTATGTCGTATTCTTCTCAAAAAGATACTCAAATCGGAGTACAAACTATTGCCAAAAGCTCTAAATCAGGCTTCAAAAGTATCAGTCTTTGAAGAATACAGGGTGACCCACATAGAAGGTTGATGATTTTAAAAATGAAAAAAAATCATATTTTTTATTTGAAAACGTGGATTTTCTGGCCAAACTGAGACCCCTAGGGTGAAAAAGTTGAGGATCAAATTTGTAGAGCTCAAAATTCTCTTTCTACAATGGAAGAGTGATTTTTTTTCTAGAAGGCCTAGTTTTCGAGATTTTTGAAGTCAAAGTTCAAAATTTGATATGAGTTTTTTACATTAAAAACTTTGACTTCAAAAATCTCGAAAACTAAGCCTCCTAGAAAAAAAATCACTCTTCCATTGTAGAAAGAGAATTTTGAGCTCTATAAGTTTGATTCTCAACATTTTTTTCGTAGGACCCTTAGTTTGGCTAGAAAATCCTTGTTTATGGGAAATTCAGCCCACATACAAAGTTCGTTAATGAGCTAAATTTCCCAAAAACATGGATTTTCTGACCAAACTAAGGGTGCTACGGAAAAAATGAAAGGGATGAAAATTGTAGAGCTTGAAATTCTCTTTCCCCAGTGAACTAGTAGTTTTTTTCTAGGGGGCTTAGTTCTCGAGATTTTTTCAGCTGAAGTGTGCCTAGTTTTCAAGATGTCTGCAGTCAAAGTTGCTTCATTTTTGAAATTATCAATTTCGTAACTTCTCATAAACATGAATTTTCTGGCCAAACTAAGGGTGCTATGAAAAAAATGCAAGGGATGAAAATTGTAGAGCTTGAAATTCTCTTTCCGCAATGAGCTATTCATTTTTTTCTAGGGGGCTTACTTTTGGAGATTTTTGCAATCAAAAGTTCTTTTTTTTCATTTTCAACCCTTTCGACCTTCTATGAGATGGGCCACCCTTTTTTGAAAAAATTCCGAAAAATATTGCTAAAAAGAAGCAGACAACTATACGAAGTTGATACATAAGCATCCTCCAATGGAAGCACATTTCACAACCCAAATCACCTTCTTATCCCTCATCCTTGGCTTTGAAATCATCATCTAACCTTTAGAATTCCTCATCAATTCCACCGTTCATCCATCCCAAGCTCGACGAAAACATTACTCTCGTATATCTAATAAACTACGGTATATAATCGACGATGGCAGCGATAGCATGACGCGGAAGTCAACGTGTATTACCCATACGCTTATTACAGCTGAAAAAAAAAACCTAAACACGCACTGGCGCAAGAGTAATACACTCGAGGGGTACGAAGAGCGATAGAGAGGCAAGTAAAGGGGTAAAAAGAGCGAGCACCGCGGCGATATATTACGCTACGCGTTGCTTTGTCGCTCTCTTCACCCTTTTGCCCCATCTCGACGCCGCACACACACTAATAAACATGAGCTGTATTCACCAATACGCAGGTATTCTTGTATGTATATACGAACAATACATTAACGCTTAAATACTCTTTACGAGCGAATGAGAAGACCTTGAAATCACTATGACTATATACTTCTCATTGCCAAACGATGCGCGCTCTTCCTCTCCACCTCTCACCCACCTCGTTCTCTCAGGCTGTCTCGCTCTTCGTCGATGAAGCTGTCTCCTCTCGTCGCCATACTCTTACTCTTTTACTCTCCATTTCACGCTTCTTCTGGCGAGTTTTTTTCATCATTATTTTACGTATTTATTTCCTTTTTCTTTCTATTTATTTTTTTATCGACTTACGAGTCGAGCATGCTGAGAACGCGACTTGAGATCGAAAGAACGGAGTCCCCGAGCCCGCACATTGTACCCGCATCTGTATCGAGTGCATATTCCAGCTCGTATAATTGGGGAAATGTCGACAGGATGGATAGGTAGAGGCTACATCCAGGTACTAGATATTTCGATGACTTCCTATAGGTGGAATTTTTACGAAAAATTTTTCTTTCGTTAGGTTCTCACGATTATCGTGAAAAATTGTCAAACATCACAGACTGAAATTAAAAATTAAAAAAGCGAATTCATACGTATATAGTAAGCAGTTTCTTTTTGATTATCAACCAAATTACATAATAATCCATAGAAAAAAATGCAAAAATTTTATATAAAATTTTTTCAGAATTTTTTAAATTGGTTGTTGTAGTGTACCTCATACTTTTTTTCACAACCATTGACCAGCACAAGTAATCTGGATTTTCGTCCAGACCAGACGTCTTTTAATAATTGGTCAAATACGCTGGAAATTTTCATGAATTTGGAAGATCGCCTACTGAATTCTAGAAAAATTGGCGAACGAGTTCTCGAATTGTTTGCAATTACAGGGCCTTCCCTGATAAAGATAATGAAATCGGCCCATGACCCAAATTTCCACGAAAATGCTCCTAAATATTATTCCTGATGTAAAAACTCATCACTGAAATTTTTGGTCCCCCCACTCACACCCATTCGCGAATTATCACCCCCTATATATCGAAATTTCAATACGCAATATTTTCGGAGGGAGGGGGTGAAAAATTCAGAAATTTTCACAGATTTTAGGCACTATGTGAATACACTGGTAGAAATTTTTTCAAAAAAATCTAAAAAAATTATCAATTTTTTTGCACTTTGAAATATTTTTAAAAATTTTATCAATTTTTTTTGGGGGGGGGGGGGGGGATTAGCTGAATTTTTTTCAAAATTTTGTAATACCATTCGGTTTTTTTTTTTTTGGGGGGGGGGGGGGGTGATTAGCTGAATTTTTTTCAAAATTTTGTAATACCATTCGGTATGACATTTTTTTTTCGAGGGGCAAAAACGATGGGAACATTCATTAAAAAATTCAAAACTGAAAAAAAATTATTCATTTTATACTTTAGGGGGAAAATTTTTGAATTTTTTTCGGGACCCAGCCTTCTAGTTTGATGTCACTCCATGAGAGAATGATGCAGAAAATTTTTTAGCCTGATGGATTCATATTAACCCGCCATTGAACGACCATTTTGAAAATTGAACATGGATTTGCCACGCGTTGTAGTGGAGTAATGCTGAACTCGGGCTCGTTCAGTTTTCAAAGTGGTCGTTGAGGGGCGGGTTAATATGAATTGATCAGGCTAAAAATTTTTCTGCATCATACTGTCATAGAGTGACATCAAACTAGGGGATTAGGTCCCGAAAAAATTCAAAATTTTTCTCCCTCAAGTATAAAATGAGTAATTTTTTTCAGTTTTGAATTTTTTGAAGAAATTTCAAAGCATCAAAAATTTGAGAATTTTTTAAATATTTTTTTGAAAAAAATTCCACAAGTGTACCCATATATAGTGCCCTTATTCGGCGAAAATTTCAATTTTTCACCCCCCTCAAATAAATTAAAAATCAATCAGGATGTTCTAAATTACGTGCAAGTGAGGAACTGCCATGAAAAATTGGAGATTTTGTGCCCACCCGATCACACCCTCAAAAAAAATGGAAATCTTGGAAGGCAACAACTCGAGCCAACAAATATAAGATTATGTTTGACAAAGGTCAAGAAAATCATCAACGACTAAAATCTAAAGTCCATAAAAATGTGACCAATGTTCATCAGCAGCATCAATCTTCCAGTTCACTACCAATTTCGCACCATTTAACTGTAAATAAATAATATTTGAAAAATCAGAATTTCAAAAGTAACCTAAGAAATACTAAAAATCGCATGAAAGGCTTTAATACTGTGGTCTTTCCAGTTAAGGTTGTTAAAAACATCGCTACTTTAATCGATTTTTTGGTTCAGCACTTTTAGAACAGATTTGCAAATAAGGAGAAAAATTAACCAATTACTGTTCAGTGTTGAATATTGACATTCCTCTAGAAAAAACTTCACCCTATTTTTTCACGCAACTTCGGTTAGCCACAAACAGTCACGTTTATGTACCGAATTCCAGACCGGATTCTAGAAAAAATTATCCATTTTCACCCAGAGGTGCCTATTTGTGAAAGCCTTCATGATCTGTTTGTACTTATAGAAAAACTCCATGATTATTTTGTAAATTAAGTAAGTATGTATTTCTTTTTCCATTTGAGCAGTATTGATTTTTAGTTATATCTGGCGGTTCTCGTTATTCAAAGGTCGAGTGGTTCATAAATCATTTAAAAGAAAAACAAGTTAGTAGAAAGCTAGCAACATCATAAATTGCTCGATTAAATAATCATTCAACTTGCCACAAATATAATTTGCAGCTTATGTTCGTAAAATCAATGATCATTACATATCTCACCAAAAAGGAAGTTCATTGTTGTGTCAAACTCTCCATGTTGGTGAAATTTTCATTCAAAACAATTTTAGTTGCCACTTTCTGAGTTTTTTTGAAAAAATTACACCCAAAGAGCGGATCAAAAACCTCAAAATTGTGGAAAAGTTGATGAGGGTGGCCTGGGTACTAAAATACAGTTTTTTTTAATACGCTGGTACTCGTTTTAATGATCATTTTACCCTCAAATCCAAAATTAACCCCAGGAGGGAGATTTCATGATCCGAAACAATGAAAAAATTGACATGGGTATAAAAAATAGGTAGATTTCTCGAAAACTGTAATTTTCATTTCGATAACTCATATCATTTAGAAACGCAACTTGAGCGCCAGGAGGAGGTTTCAGACACAAAATTTTGAAAAAATCTGTCTCGATACACAAACCTACTTTTTAAAGAAATCAATCACGATTTCATGGCTATTGTAAACTCTAACCAAAAATAAACAGGATCCTAAAAAACTTCTTCCGATAATCATGTCAATTTTTACAAAATTTCAGGTCTTGAATTTGCTCTCCATTGAGTCAAATTTGATTTTAGAAGTAATATGATTATCAAAACGATAATCTGCGCTTTGAAAAACTTATTTTTTGACACCAATGTCAATTTTCTCCAATTTTGGATCTTAGATCCCTCCCCTAGGCCTTATTTCGCCCTTTCAATTATTCAAAAAGGAAAAAAAATCGGCTAAAAATTAAACGTAGATAATTGCATGGCAAATGTAAACCCATTTGAACCAAGAAATTACCACTTTCGAAATCCATTTCGGTATATTTTGGTATATTCGACGAACGAAAAGTACAAATACCATTGCAGGGGTTGAAGACCGTACGAATTTCGATTTCGAAACAACACGAATGTTGACGACCTTCGTGACATTTATTAGATGGAAAGGCCTGACCGAGCCGGCCACGGCCGATTTTCCATAAGGTGTATATCAAATCCACTGCCCTTACGACAAGGAGAAAGGTTAACGGCCAATTGAAAATTGTATTATCGGCACGATATTTTCAGTTCAGGCGCTCGTCTAACCTTCAAATATAGCGTGCGAAAGGTTTAGTTCACGGCGTATAATTGTACCTATATATTACGTGTAGTAGCGAACTCGACAACAATGAAAAATATCCCTTATTTACGTAGTAGGCAGCACGATTATGTAGCTAGATAATGAAAATCATATCGATATGTAGACGAATTCAGATTTCGAAGGAGGTGATTCAACTTCAGTAAGAAAACATTGCGAATACCTCAATAAAAAATTTTGTTGAAAAAAAAGGGCTGTAAGAACAACATTTCTTTGGTTTTGATTCTGGTTTCGTTCTTAACAGAATCTCTTTATTTCGTTTTGCGTTCTCATTTTTTTTTTAGCCCCGTATCGTCCATATCAGCCAAAAATTATAAAACTGCAAAAAATATATCAAAAATAACGAATGTACCGTTGGATCTGCCGGAATAAAATTTTTCAAAGCTAAAAATTAAGTCACTTCGTGAAAGTTCAACTTGCAAGCATTTAAAAAATTTTTAGGAGTTTTGTTATAAACGCAGTGAATAAATCACGTCATCAAGCTCGTGTTGCATGTGTTATTTGTAAGTAATTTGATTTCTTTTTCCTTTTGTTTCTTTTTTAATTTTTGTATGAGCGGGTGTAGTGGTTTTTTATACAGTTATTTATATTCGATAGTGGCAATCATGCCCAGATAGAACTGTACAAGTTTGAGAGGGCTTAAGAATGGGGCATCAGAGTGAAGGGGCTATCATTATAAGTCGTCACCATTTAGTGGTGAAACTATATATTTGTTAGGTGCGTCTTCCTCGATGTCATGTCGAGTAAAAAGTAGCTAAAAAGATACTGCTTGTTGGTAGAATTACCACAAGTCTGAATATAATGGTCTGCCAAACCCCAAGTGTCGCTAAGGAGGTGGCAGACTGGATTAGAAAGAGGAAAATCGATAATAAATGTAAAAAAACAAATCTATTTAATATTTGATCGAACCAAATCGCCTTCAATCGAAGACATTGCAAGAAATAATCGAACAAAAAGTAAGCCTGGAGATACTCCGTTTACCATTAAAGGTCCAGATCAATTTCGCTCAAACGATTTTCTAAAAGCTAACCGAAAAAATAATTTCAAAGAGTCACTAGCACAATTTATAGTAAATTATTGATGTACTTTCAAGTATTGTGGACAAGTTCAAGGAAAAATATAGGCTCAGTAAAATTGGAGTACATCATATAGGGGAAAGTTTGGTGGTAAGCTGAATTTTGGTATACCGGCCCATTCAATTGCCCTAAAAACGAATCTGAGGTGTCATCTACCACCCCTGATGTCCGTCCTCCAGAATTGTGGATCTGATTCCCCAAATTGCGTTTTTGTACAATGTTGCGAGGTTATCGGAAATTAATGAAACGAAACAGCGAGGCAAGTTCTATATCGCCACGACACAGCCATTATCGAGTTCGCGGTTCGAGACAAAATATGGAAAAGAAGTCGTGGCCGGGCTCCGATCTGGAGCCATCGTATATCCTAGACGTAATTTTACGATGTTGTACGATATCGATTGTAGAAAAATATAAAGGAAAAGCATTCAGTTCCGATTAGTCATCGTCGTCGTTTTTTTCAGTGCGATTTAAGCAGCATAAAAATAAATTTTAAGACTGTTTAGTTTGTAATTTTTGAATCATTTTTTTCATTTTTTGTATTTTTTTTGTATTTTTTAAAATTTTTTTTATTTTTTTTTTTTAAATTTGGAAAAAAAATTTTTTCATTTTTTTTATTTTTTTTATTTTTTTTATTTTTTATTTTTTTTCATTTTTGAGTTTGATTGTAGGACTTTCTAAATTTATGAGCTATCCGGAGGGGCAAGGGGAGTTTTTCTTTCATTTGGATTTCGGATTTATTTTTATTTTCTTGGTGCTCTTGTCTCCCCTTGTTCGGTGCGTCAGAGTTCTGACACCTCAATATTTGCTGAAATATTGATCCTAGATAAAAATGTGACCTATAAATTTTAATCTACATCAAATTTCCTTTCAAATGGCATATAAGTAGTTTCCCTAACCCGAAGGGAGACGGAGCCACAATTGTTCAAAAGGGGGTTTTGCATCTGGCTCATTACGTGCTTCAGAAATGGTTCGTATTTCGAATTTGTGAGAATGAAAACGCTCAAACAGCAATGTGGACTAGTCCTCAGTCCTTGAGTGGACCGCAGAGTTCCCCACTCCTCGCCTCCCACCACCCAACATCCGAGATGCGAGATTCTCTCCAAATTGTGGACCCCAAACACTCAACACCACTTTGCTTTTCTATCTCCTATAATATCGCTCCTACAAAAAAAGTACATCACAGAAATGTTGTAGAAGTTAAAATTTCCAGTCAAATGAGCCCATGAGGGGTCTCCACCCAAAGGGGGATTGCTGCTATGTATTTTCAAACATGAAAAGAACTCTGTAGTCCACTCAAGGACTGAGGACAAATTCGAAATTGCTGTTTGAGCGTTTTCATTCTTTCAAATTCGAAATACGAACCATTTCTGAAGCATGTGATGAGCCCGATGAAAACCTCCCTCTTTTGAACGATTATGGCTCCGTCTTCCTTGAGGTTAGGAAAACTATATAAATGCCATTTGAAAGGAAATTTGACGTAGATGAAGATTCATGGATCTCATTTTTGACAAAGACAAGTTTTATTCGGTACAGCGACCGTGCAGCGGGCACTTTTCATAAATTTTTAGGAGCTTCTTCAGTCTCCTTCTCCCCTTCGGAGGTTGGAGATCCACAAGGGCAACTGAATCTTGAAAACGACTGCCCTAAATAGCTCCACCGACGTCTGCCCCAGCCATTTCCTGATATCTTTGAGCCAGGAATTTCGACAACGACCAGCCGAACTTTTCTCGACTATTTTTCTTTCCGCTATGACGCGTAGTACTCCATATTGGATTCTTGAAAACGTGGGTATTAGTCTAAATTTCAGCAGATATTGGCCAAAAACGTAATTTGGGAGGCTCAGATTCACAATTTTGGGAGACGCATACCAGGAATGGAAAGGACTCATTAGATGTTGCTGGGGCACACAAATAACGCCGCCTCTTGAAGGTGAAGCTCTTCTTCGCTTCAATTCTTACGTGTCACTCTTCCGCGAATCAGAAGAACTTAACCTGCGGTTAGTCGCTCCCTGGAGGAAACCTCCAGGTGTTTATGCGAATTAG
>FIZU01025660.1:0-11571 GCA_900064475.1 Pseudococcus longispinus
GCCGATTTGGGGGGGGGGGGGGAGCAATGCATAAAAATGTATCGGCTACACAAATTTTTATTGAAAAATTTCCAAATTTTTCGACTGAAATGAATTTGAACGTAAGGATCTGAAAATTTTAAACTTAATCTAGGAACATGTTAAGTTAAATTGAACAAAACATAGGGAAAGCTCGATGAGAAAAAAAGGAGTAATTTTACGTGAAACTGAAAAATATTCAATATTTTGCTAAAATAAGTTGATTCGATGAGCCAGAGATTCAAAATGCAAAATTGCATAATTTTTTCCAACATTTCAGTCATTAAGGAGGTCCAGACTAGGGTGGGTCCTCTTTGATTTTTTTTTGAAAGTTGGAGGGGGGCTTCAAAAAAAAGTTGTAAGGTGGTGTTGAAAGGCTATGGAAAAATTTTCGATCTCAGTCTTGAACTTTTCACCCTACAATAGGTTTCAAAATTTTCAGATTTTCGAAAAAAATCACAAAAAAATTGTGAATTTTTCAAAATGTTAATCATAATTAATTATTTTATAACCGTTCAAGAGTAAATTAGCATTTTTTCTCACTTTTACAGGGGTTTGGCGTGAATTTGAAAAATGGCCAAAATCATAGTGTTTTAAGTTATCCTTCGATTTTGGAAATCTTGCAAATATTATAATTTTACATGAAATTCCAGGTTCAATGTACACCTCAGATGAACCTGAAATTATCTCCAGACCTCTTTCCCCTTTTTTAAGGGTCCTCAAATTGCCTTATAATTTTGCCAAATTACGATTTTTTTATGAAAATTTGAAACTTCATTTGCAAAGTGAAACTTGAAAGGTTCAAGTCGGAGATCCAAAATTTTTTCAACAGTCTTCTGACACCATCTCACAACTTTTTTCGACCCCCCCCCCCTCCAACTTTCCAAAAAAAAGGTCCAAAAGGACACGGGTTTGACCATAAAAAAATGTGATTTTAAATCAAATTTTGGAAAATATTCATTATTTTGCTAAACGAGATAAATTTATAGACTACGGGCGCAGCGAGGGCAAACATTTTTTGCAAAAAATGGCACTCAACGCTGAAATTTTAGCATACAGATATAAGAGAATTAGGTAAATTTTTTGTTTTTTTTTCATTTTAATAGTCGAGTTGTGGATTTTTTTGAAAATCTATGACTTTTTCATGACCTTTTTTACATATCAAATGGGGGGGGGGGGGGGGGGGGGGAGTGTCAACCCACGCACCCCCTACTTTTGGCCTTGCCTCCATTAGTAATTTTTCTCTGCATATTTTATGAAATTCTCACCGCATTCCTCAATCATTCCAATTGGCCTTCAATGTCTAAAAGCGCCAGAAAAATCTCGAAAACTGCTGATAAAATCGTGAAAATTAATCGAAATATAATACAAATGATTAAAATTGCTTTTAAAATCTTTCAAACGAGTGGTAAAAATTGCACAAGCACATCGAAAAACTGTTGAAATTGCTTGAAAAAGTTCATTTTTTAAAAAATTTTGAAATTGCGTTAAATTTACTCAAAATTTGGCAAAAACTAGTTCAAACATCGAACAAAGTTTCCATTTCCAATGCTTTTATAATAAGTAGGTATTTCAACTTCGAGTACCTTTTGAAAAAGTTTACTCACTTCTCATGAAATTTTATCAATTTTTTAAAAAAAATTTACACGAATTTCGTAAAAATTCAATGATTTTTTTTCAGTATTGTACACTACTTCCATCTCAATTTTAAAAAAAACCTTGAGATATTTAAAACCATTTTATGGATGTTTTAATCAATTTTTGAATACCTACTTTTACCAGCAATTTTCAAAGAAATTTCAAAAAAAATTTCAAGCTCCAAAGAATTTTTACGATATTTTGAGTATGTACTTTGAACATTATTTTGAACTTTATTGTTATTTCATCAATTTTTTACTAAATTTTTCTTGCATTCGCAGCAATTTACATCCTATTTTCGAAAAATACTTCGGTAGGTATTTTTAGTAATTTCATCGAAATAAAATAATTTTTAACCAATTTTTCATGAGAATGGGGATATAAATTGAAAATTTCCAAATTGGTTAAATTTTTTCCAAATTCTCCGAGTTAAAAACGATGTTTGAAAGTACCTAATTTGACTAATTTTTGCTGAAAAAAATTGATGTACAAATACGATCTATCCTCGGAATTAAATCAAAAAATCAAAACCAAAAATCGAAAAACGAAAGTAAAATCCAATAAAAAAGAAATTCGACCAAAGAAATGTAGAATTTGTCCTGTAGATATACCTATCCTATTTTCAAAAAAAATGTTACGTCATTTCGAACATTTACATCGATTATCAGTCATTTTTAACAATTTTTCATGGAAATTAAAAAAAAAAACTTCTCTAATAACCCCACGAAGAACCATTATATTGAAATCACAAAAATAAGTAGAACTATTTTGAGAAACCGGGCGTGAGAAAAACAAAATTCTTCAAAGATCAATAATGCTTGAAATATGTACAAATATTTTCCCTTAATTTTTTTTCAAATAACTCCCACATTAGGTATTCTTTTGACGATTTTTTCGAGTAGAGTACACATGTCAAGTAGATAAAAAAAAATATTTTCTTTGAAATTTTTCACATTTTTTGAAAATTTTTTCTCGGAATGAGCTTTTTATTGTAGGCACATGTTTTTTTTTGTAACAGCGAGACATACTTTACTGAAAAATAAGAAATTCTTTTCATCCGTTTGTACATGCCTACACATCTGCTCACGAAACAATTCAGTTTTTCATTTAATCAAGAAAATTTTTCAATTTTTTTCACCAAGGCAAATCCTCGCAGTACATATCGTAAGTAAAGTTTCACTCCTGTTGATTTCTAACCCCACAAGAAAGAATCCAGGTAGGAAGAATTCAATTGTAGTAAATCAAACGAGATATACACGAAACTATTTCATTATTTTCAGTTTAAACCAAACCCAAGCAGGGTATAATTCCTACCCTCCAAAAATCTGCCACCGGTAATAAGAGAGAATCTAGGTATCTATACGAGGCAGGTACACGAGTTGAATCTGAGCTCGCGAACAAGTCGTTTGATATAGTTAATAAAAGTTGGTAGCACCAAAAAAAAAAGTATAAATAATGAAATTTCGCCCGCGTTCTCGGATGTCTACCCAATTTATACGCTATTCTCAAAGTAATAAGCGCGTATTATTTATCAAGAGTAATATCGGATACCGCAGTAAATAACTTAGCTTTCTAACTCAGTTAAGGTCTACACAACTATTCCACAAAGGAATTACTTTGTGTTATTTGGTAGCTTTTGTAAAGTTTTCATCAATTACTATATACGAAGCCGCAGCCTCGCGTTGCAAAACAATTAAACGGTGGCTATGTTTTCAAAAGAGAAGAATTTTTCTA
This sequence comes from Pseudococcus longispinus, assembly GCA_900064475.1. Taxonomy (NCBI): domain Eukaryota; kingdom Metazoa; phylum Arthropoda; class Insecta; order Hemiptera; family Pseudococcidae; genus Pseudococcus; species Pseudococcus longispinus. The sequence goes on from FIZU01025660.1 coordinate 3,391, forward strand.
TACATTTACCGCAACAAGGTGCACAAATACGTACTAAAATTTCAAACATGGTATCTAGCTACCTATTTGTTAATTTTTTTTTGTAAAACCTCTCGACACGAGTGATTTTTTTGTCTAGTACGATTACAAAATACGTTCGAGTCGACGATGGCCCATTATATAGCATCTCCTTTTCAGAATTATCTCATTGGCCCAGATGCTATTGTTAATATTCCTATTATTTACCTTCTCTTTGGCTGATGGTCTTATGTCTGTCAGCATAAATGATGTGCAAATACGACTCTTTATTAGATAGTGCAACGCATGGATGACTGATTGGATTATAAAGTATGTGTTCGAGTATGATAAGGCGTAATAGCTTTCGAGTATATGGTATTTGTCGATTCCTGCGCCAGTGCCTCTTCCATTATATACCATAATCATCATCGAGCCAGTACTAAAAAAATTTTTACGTAATTTTAAACTGCGCGCAATCCGGCCGAAGATTTCCGCAACCGAATGATGCTTCCACAAAGACCATTTGGCCGAATCGCCTTTAATTATGGGTTTATTTCATATCTGTCGAAAAAACGTCGTTTCGAAAAATTCGACGAGTTTTCGTTCTGATTTCGAAGTTTTCTATCGAGGTATAAAATTTCGTCATAAAAAATACAGCTTTTTCGTACCTACTTTCCGGCAGATATGTTAAAAGAAAGATTAAATTGAAAGGTGAACCGTGGTAGACCCTTTTTCATGAAATCTAGTACAAGTCGAGAAAGTTACGATCAAATACCGGGCCGCGTCTTCGCCCGACTCGTTCGTTCAAATCATTCGCCTAGCGATATCTGCACACAAATCTGAACCTATTAATGTCATGTTTACTTTCCATAAGAGATGACTATTCTTTCATTTTGCAAAAAAATAAACTTATTGAAAAAAATCGTCTTATGACGAAGCTGTAAAAAAAAAAAATATTTCGAATACGTTTAAGTTTTCATAAAATAACAAATAATTTATACGAGTAAAGACTTTTATTTTCTTTCGCCCATGTACACGATATTACAGTGGCTGAAAATGTCTATGGTGTTTTTTTTCTGTTTGTGAGAGTATCAAATGGCGTCATAAAAAGCAGTGTTTAAAATTGGTTCATAAAAGAATTGAATTGCCATCCTGTAGAGTTCAAATATATTTTTTATTTTTACTATTACTGTTTCGTTGATGCTACGTAGTCTGCGTATACCGCAGAAGAGAACATGTACAAGGGAGAATGTACGTTACGTTACGTACTACAATAGTGTCATTTAAACGTTACCCGAAGCGATATACCGAGTAATTTTTAAAATGTAATGTCACGATGCGAAAATTATATTCGAAATTATTTTTTTTCTTCGTTTCGCTATCGGCATTTTGATATGATACGGTCGACGATGGCGGTGTGCTTGGTGCTTAAATTTGAAAGTACCTATATTTAAACTTACGTAGGTACAATGTACTCGGTATATTACATCGGTCTCGACTCGAGAAGAGAAGAGAAAACGAACAGATCTTCCAAACGATTAGATATTTTTTTCATCTTGATTTTAATATAAAAATGTTCTATTTTGGTTCCTTATCCAGTTTCAGTGCGTGGTGATTTTCTTATCTGGTGTACGTGTAATGAATCTAATGAAATTTCAGAACTTTTCATCAAAATATCTCGAATATTTCACTCTAATGTGAGTAATTTCCAACAATTTTGGAAACGTGATATTTCATATTTCTAAAAAATTTGGCTTAGAAATACTGAATTTTTTCGAAACTTTTTTCCATACCTTTATTTTTCGGAAAAGTACTTTCGGGCAATTTGTATCAGTAGAATATTCACGTTCGCATTTATAGCAGGGTTTCTGTACAAATTTTCATATGTTTCCGTTTCTGCCAAGTTTCCATAAATGAGTTACAGTCATGCTTCCAGTTTTTTATTATGCCATATGATAACGGTTTCCATTTCACCATGGTAAACGTTACGTTTCCGTTTCAGTTACGTTTCCGTTTTGATACCGAAAGTTATTGGTTTCGGTTAAGTTTCTGTCCAGTTTCCATATGATCTATAATTATGTTTCCGGTTTATGTCATGCCATAGTAACGGTTTTTATTTCATGGCAGTACACGTTACGATTCCGTTTCAGTTACGTTTCCATTTTGTTATTGAAGGTTATTGGTTTCGGTTACGTTTCTGTCAAGTTTCCATATACTCTATAGTTATGTTTCCAGTTTTTGTTATGCCATAATAACGGTTTTTATTTCATGGCAGTACACGTTACGTTTCCGTTTCAGTTACGTTTCTGTTTTATTATTGCAAGTTTCTGATTTTGGTTATGTTTCTGTAAGGTTCCCATGTGAGATATGTTAGTTTTGTTTTCGGGTTTTATTATGTCGTAATAACGGTTTTCATTTCACCATAATAAACGTTATGTTTCTGTTTCGGTTAAGTTATTGTCAACGTCAAGTTAAGTTCGAATCATTTTCATCAGATCTCGTCTTTTGTTGTACATATAAACTTTACTTTTTTATATTATGGTTAAGATTATATTGCCATTATGTTCCAGTTTCAGTTACGTTACTGTTATTTTTCTTTTTATTGAATAACTACGTGTTTGTTTCGGGGTTTTCATAGTAACGTTTGTAATTAGGTTACGTTATGGTTAAGTTTCTGGTACAGTTACGATATGTTGACGTATCTGTTACAATTGACGTTTTGGTTATGATTCGGTTTCGATCATTTTTCTGTTACTGTTGAGTTTCTGTTCTGTTATGTTTTTGTTTTGGTTGCGTTTCTGTTACAGTTGCGTTTCTGTTATGAGTGGGTTTCGGTTATGTTTTCGTTAGATCAAGTTTTGGACATATTATTTCCTAAATGTTTCAGTTCAATTCTGCTTCTGTTATTGGTGCTTTTTAGTTATGTTTCTGTTACGTTTCTGTTCCTAATATTTTGGATACGTTTCCGACACTATCACGTATTTGTTACGTTTCCGTTACTGTTATGTTTTAATAACGTTTCTGCTATTGATATGTTTCTGTTATCGAATAACGTTATTCAGGGGTTATATTTCGTTTACGTTATCAGATCTACCAAATCGCAAAAATCGAAATTCATTTTTTTTATGATTTTTTTTTTAAGTCAAAAATTGACTCAAGAGGTCGTTCTTTTGCACGTAGATTTAGTGGGAGCACACCCAGCCTTTGCCTTTTGGAGGGTTCTAACTGAACGATGAAAACAATCGAAAAAATCATAAAAATCGTTCAGACAATTTTTTATATCATTTTGGAATTCTCGTAAAAATGATTAAAAAACATGATAAAAATGTTTGAAAAATCTTATAAACTTTTAAAATTGTTAAAACATTGATAAAAATAATAAAAAACCGTATAAAAAAGTAAAAAACCCGTAAAATCAGTCCAAAATGTCGTTAAAATTAGTAAAATTTCCATACAAATGGATGGAGATATTGTAAAAAAGGTCAAAAAATCATGACAACCTTCAAAAATAGCAATAAAATTCATGAAAAGTGTCGAAAATCGCGTAAAAATTATTACAATATCGTAAAAATGATTAAAAAGTCATGAAAATTGTCGAAAAATACAAAACAATTATACTTATTGGAATTTTTATAAAATTTTTTGAAAATATCGTAAAAACGTTGAAATTTTTCAAAAGATTTCAAAAAAAAGAATTGAAAATTGTTAGAAAAATTACATAAACGACGAATTTTGCGCCATTTTCAATGATTTTTTTTTTCCAAATTCCATAGGTTATTCTAAGAAATTTTTAGAACTACCCAAAATAAAATGATTACTGTAATTTTGAAATTGATCATAAGATTCATCAGAAATTACCATGTAATTACTAAGTGGTAATTACGCGATAATTTTCCCAGTTATGGAGGGGGCCAGGGGGAGTGTCAAAATTTTCCAAAAAAAAGAAGAAAAAGATTTTAAAAATCGCGTCAGATTTTGTTTGGTTCATATTGTTTGTTTTAAAAAACACTTTTCGATTTTTTGAACTGACATCCAGTAGGAATGCGTAGATACATTCTTCAACTATTTACTGCCCAAATTTACTTTTAGAATTGCCCAAACATGGCACAACTGCCCGTTAGAATAACCTATGCCGAATTCCAACAATTTTTAGCACTTTTCTCCAATTTTCGTACAATTTAATAAGCGGAATAATCGATTACACTGCTATTGACTTCCTAAAAGAGAACCTGAACCAAAATCAGACTTCTTCCATCATTTCGAAGCTTTTACCAAACTCTAAATTATTCCCCACGTTCTAAATTCTCCTCAACAGCTTGAAAATCCACCCACCATAAATAATAAATTCTATTCAATTATACAAACAATAATCTAAACCGAGTAAAAACCGTTGAAAAATTTCGCCCCCAAAAATATACTAAAAAATTCCGTCAGCTGTATTCGCAAGTGTCTCCTTCCTTCTACTCTTTTGTAATATTCATGATGCCGAACGCGAAGGCGAACCCACCAACCAAAACAAAATGTGTAAATCGTAGTCCAAAACTGTTAATCCGGACCGGAACGAAAGCGAGAACTTTTTCATTCAAACTTTCGACAAGTTAATTTTAATAAGGCTACGATCGTCATTAGGTATTTTTCAAGTAAATATAATGCTGGCGATATTTCAAGTCGCTGGTATTTTCCAAGATTAGCGACCAAGCCGAACCTTAGATACTCGTACATGAAGACACTGCGCAGCAAAGATGAACTTAAATAAATCAAAAATTATTAACAACTTTTTGCAATTAATCTTAATTTCATGGCTGCGGTGTCGTTTTCATTCGTGTAAAAAAAGTCAAGGTATTAGATACCATAGCCGAAAAAGTAAAAACTTACACTTGGTTAAATATATGGTGGAAAAATTCAAACCAGACGGTTTACAATGAAAGGTATCTAAAACACAACGGTTGTATAAAGACTAGGTAGTAGGTACCTACGTTGTAGGTGCACATAATTCTCAAATGCCGCTATAGTTTTTCTTTGTAAATATAAATATATATCACAGAGACAAACTTTGAAGAAAAAGTTTTACATTTTGCCGTTGATTTTCACGGATGTAAAAGCTGAGGCTTTCGAACATTTATAAAGTTTACAAAAAGTTTATCATTTTTTTTTCTTCTTTTAAAAACGTAACTTTTAAACCAAGGTTTAACTTTTCTGCCGCCGCGCCACCGCGCCGACGTTAATGGAAGTTATAAAAAGAATAAAAATTGGTAGAAAATTGTATACTATTTGAAGTTTTCGTGCTCGTTTCGCGTTTACATCTTTTTAAACATTTTCACCTATTAATTTAATTTCCCGCTGGGAGAAGATTTTTATACACTGGAGTTTGTAATACTCGCTCGGTTATTATCAATTAGTCTTTATTACGCGGGTATCAGTTTTTTTTTCGGCGAATTATTTAAACCGAGGTGGATTTAAATTCGTCGTCGTGTTTTCCTGGCGACCTCACTTTTTCCCCCCGTTATTCTTAGTTTCGAAATTATTTTAGTTCGGAGGATGGAAAAGGAAAACGAAATAAAAAGTGAAAATACGTTGTTGGCGGCTCGGCATCAGAGACGTGATGTTCGTAGGCTCGTATATGACAAGAATTTTAGCACGTTTACGTCTCTTCTTTTTAGCCGATTCGTTGTCACGCTGTTATATGCATATTCAAGTACCTAGCGGATGTGTTTTACTTTTCAAGAATGTAAAGTATAAACGCAGCTAATTATTAAATTGTCAACCGTGTAAAACTGCATAGTGTATAAGAATTCGTGAAATTTCTTTACATACTCAAAACTTTGTACATCGTACGTATACGTGTAGGTAGGTAGAGAGGTACCTCACACCAGTGTGCGTTGGTGAAAAATTTAATTTAATTTTAAATTACGTTTACAGAGCGATGTTTTCTCTTGGATTATCCTCGTTATGCATTTTGTTTACTTTAAAAATTGGTATTTTCAAATGAAAAATGTCTATAGAGGTTTGCTTGTGCGGTCAAGTTATTCAGATGAAAGGAATGCCAACCTGGCTCCGAAGTCTGACTTTTCTCCTAACGTTGAAAATTTGATTAAATTAAGTAAATTAGATTGGCGAGGTCGTCGGTCGGTGCTCTGTCGAGATTTCAAACGTAAAATACTCGATGAATCGGACGAATTTAATAAACGTCTTCGTACCGAGTTGCAATTGCAATAGACGATGAGAGTTTGGTTTTTGCAAATAGAGATTTGAAAGTGCATCGAAATGTATTAAATGAGTGGTTGATCGAACTCGTAGTACGAAAAAGTTGTAAGAACAAATCATGTCATAGTTTGTTAGCTCGTGAAACAAATTGCAACGACCATACAACCATGAAATAACGAAACCGTATGAATGTTATTGACAAATAATAAGGGAAACAAAAACTTGAATTATATCTAACCGGAGTGCGTCTACCAAGCACGTAATAACGAAAAAAGAACGAATTTGGCCAAAAAATCAGACTTTCTAGTCGAGTATAATTTACTTTTTCAAACTTACTTCGCGAGCTCTTCTCATACATACAAGTCACACAAACGCAATCAACTATTTATTTGAATATCTTCGGATGCACTTACCTATAACAGAACAAAACAAAAACACATTTATTAATTAATTGAAATTTTAAAAAAAAAACGAAAATTATCTTAGTTTTTCCCCCAATAATATGCGGTAGCGTAATCAGAAATCCATTCGAAGGGATGGATGGATGGGGATACCAATTATTTAATCAAAATAAGTAATAGAATCGAGGGCAAACGATTTTTGCAGAAAAAGGCATTCAAAAGCTGAAATTTCTTAATTTTTTTCCAACTTTTCAATCTTCAAGGAGTCTTTAGACCTCCTGTCATCCCCCTCCCGCCAAATACTCCACTGACAATGTGCATCGCCGTTACATTAGATATAAAAAAATAAAAGGAACATAAACAAAACTTACGATGAAAGTTTGGCCTCCCTAGTCCTATTTCGGGCTCTTGCAGGCTGTTCAAGGGGATAAAAATGACCTCAAAATGTATTTTTTGGGGTCTAAAAAGGTGTAGAAATGACCTAAGAAGCTAGAATTTTCATAGGTCGGAGGTAATATAGATTTTCAACACTGGGTGCAAATTTCAAATAATTTCGTTCATTTGATTCTCTACTACAAAACTTCACAAAAAAAGACCTCCCCCCAAATTTGACCCTCAAAAATCGAAATTGCCAAAAGAAACATCACTGACTTCTATCGACTCTATGTACTAAGTTTTGCCCCCCTAGATCATTTGGTTTTGCCGGTAGCCTGATCAAAGTACCAAAAGACAGGAAAAAAACATTAAAGTTTTCGATTTTTGACTCCACAGAAAAAAAATTGGTGACATTTAAAAACGAAAACAAAATCAATTGGTCAAAAGAAGTAAAATTGAACACAAGCGAAACGAGGACGAAAATTTTTGCAGAAAAAAAAAACATTTTGCAAAAACAGAAATTTCATCATTTTAGTTCAATTTAATTTAATTTTTCGATTTTTTTCACTGTTTTTATTGAATTTTTGACGAAATTCACTACTTTTCATTAGTGACATTGTTCATTTTCAAAATCTTTTTTTTTTCACTATTTGCACTACCAATCTACTCCGGTTTAAAAAGTTAAAATTTTATGTAAATCTAATTTTCAACGTTGTAATTTCGTATGAACTTCGATCCTAAAAATGAAGTTCGTCAAGTTTTCTTTTAAATTCAGCCATCGATTTTTTTCTAATTTTTGCGTTGAAAGTAGTAAAATAAAAAATTTCAAATTTTTGAAATTTTAGTCATAATTAAAGCGTTGAATTTTATGCAGAAAAAATCTCAGAATATGCGCATATTTTATGCATTTCAGATGGTCAATTATGCTAAGAAAATATGCATTTTTAAGCCCAAATATGCAAAAATAGGCAAAAATCAATATTGTTGTCTATGGAAAGGATTTTTTGAACTGAAAAGCGTAAACAACAAAAAATTGAAATTAAATGAAAAATCGAGCAGCAAATAATCAAAAAAACAGTTTTCATTCAAATTTGAACACTTTTTGGTGGCATTTTTTATAGTTTGGCAATTTTGGGGGAAAAAAGGCCAGAAATCAATTACTTCGGTCTGATTTTGGTCAAACCTCAAAATATGCAAAAAAAAA
>FIZU01025663.1:0-21072 GCA_900064475.1 Pseudococcus longispinus
TTCGCTCGGGCTCAGGTTCAATGCATTTATTTCCTTTTAATTAAATAATGAATTTTTTGAAAATACTTGTATCCTATTTTTTTTTAGAAATAATGTATTAATTTTGAAAATGTCTCCAAATTTTTACGGGGGGGGGGGGGGGAAAAATACAATTTGCCCTAAGCCCAATTTGACTCTCGGCGACTCTATTAGTGCCGCCCAGTGAAAATTGTTTAAAATATGCTCTGTTAGCATAGGATATGCTTTAGCGATGACCGAACCTGTAAAAAAGATACGAAATTCCGTCACGAAAACCTGTAACACTGACTCTTAGACATTTTGTCAGAGTTCTTTGGACTTGAAAACATTTTCAGATTTCCACAGATTTTTTGATCTTGAAAATTTTCAGAAATCAATGTAACTTTCCGACATTTTGTCAGGTAGGGTTGGGGGAGGGGGGTTATGTGCTCAGTTTTGCAAGAATTCGAAGAAACATTTTCGTTTTTCGTTCTCATTCTTTCAGAACAGTTGCGTTTTTGTTTATTCTCTCGTTCGTTCTTGAAAATATTCAACTTATGACTGTATGAAAATGTACATTTTTCGTTCGACGAATGCATCAGAACTTGATTCATATACGCATATAAAAATATTCAATACAGTAGAAGGGTATCTGTCTATTTAGACTCTATAATGAATCATACGTAAAATCCCACGTAACAAGTAGAAAAGAATGTTATCACAAAGGTACATGACTCATGATGCAACGACGCTACAAAATGCCAATATTGAACGAAATACTATTCGGAATAACTCGATACGATTTACATACATATGTGCGAACAGTTCCTTTGTTACGTAATTTTTTTCAAAATTTGATAATTTTGACGAGTGCATATTTGAGAAAAATTATAAAAGATATAATTTTTGGGTTAGGAGGCCTCAAAAACCTAAAATTTGAGAAGAAACTGAGGTACTGAAATTGAAAAAAATACGTGGATATCTTCTAATTTTTGAAAACTGTAGTGTCAAAAAAAGCCAAAATTGGTTTATGACGAATATTAGTAGTCTTTGGCACTTTAAATTAGCTCGCGATATTGAAAACGTTCTAATCGATTGAGAATTGACCTTGAAAATTTGAGCTAGATGAACCAAATTTCTTAGAGTTTTATTAAAATACATTCCATGTATTTTTTACATATGTACCAATTTTCAACTTGATTGGGTTATTTTTCATGGTGTCTAGCAGACCATGAAGGAGTGAGTCGTAAAGAAGTCATGATTTCAGAAGGTCGGTCGCGAAACTCGTGAAAAATGTCACGAGATAAGCTCAAAATTGACTTCTAAAAATCAAAATAAGCAAAAAAATCCATAAAATTGAATAACTATTGGATACATTAGGTAATGATTTTTTGAAGTGTGAAAAAATTGTATGTAGTACTCGTAGCTAATTTTTGAACCATTGTTAAATGGCAGCACAATTTTTTTCAAATACGAGTACATATCAAGATTTTTCCCATGATTTGAATGATTGAAAAAACGAGTGGGAGGGGGGTCATTTTGATTCTAATGCCAAACTTTAGAAAACTCGTTAAAAAAGGTTATGAAAAAACTACGAATTTGTTCCAGAAAATTTTTTTTATACAATGAGTATGTTTTTAAAAAATTCAGATCAATTGACAATTGGGTATTTGATTTTTAAAAAACCGACGTATTCTGATTTTTTTTGGAAAAATTGGCTTTAAAATTTTCAAAAGCTAAAAAAAATTGATTTTTTTTTGCAAATTTTGAAATAAAAAAAAACTTAAAAATTTTTGTTTGCTGTTTTGTGGATATTTGGTCATATTGTTGTCATAAAAAAGGGGGGATACTGATATTTTTTGGGATTGTTCAAATGATTTTTGTGCATGAGCAAAATTGTTTTTTGAAGAATATCTCGACATTTAATGAAAAAACAGCGACCTTGGACACCATTTCCTTTTTTTAGGGGTTCTCAAATTTCTGGAAATCAAATAACACCAAATTACAAGATAACATTCGTGTAATGATCTAATTTCAAGGATATTCTAAAACTCTTCAAAAATGAAAATGATTTCGAGGTCGTCCTGCGTACGTTTAAGTGAAAATCAAACCTCTAATATCGATAAAATCGTATGTAATTGGTTTTTTATTCGATTTCGAGATCCTCGTTTCCTCAAAAACAACCATTTTGACCATGTACTAGTATAAAAAACATCGTAACACCTCTTTAAAAAAATAGTATTTTTTTACTGTTCTATGATAACAATACGACTAATTATCCTCAAAAAACAAAAAAAACTCAGAATCTTTTTTTTTCATTTTTTTTTTTTTGAATCTCATCCAAAAAAGAGGGGCTCAAGTCAGTGAGCCAACATTCTTTCTACCTTCTTTTAAAGTCAAGTCATAACTTTTTTCGATTTCCCTCCAATTTTCTAAATTTTTACTCGAAACTCAAAATTCAAATGTAAAAATTCACTTTTAGTAAATGATGAATTTTGCCTAAATTTGTTCAAAAAAAGATTTTCTTGAATTTAATTTTGAAAAATGCACATTTCAGTGCCAAAAAATCTCTTATTTTCAAAATTTTAGTCGATTTTTGCTTGAGCATACATTCACACCACATAAAATTGTCAAAAAATGGGGTAGGGGCAATAGAAGCTGTTGAATTTCGTATGTCTAACAAATCTTGCATCATCATGAAAAATTTTATTGAAAATAATACCGTCCCTTTCTAAAGCAATGGAATCAAAAATTATATATATTTCTTACCTCCCCCTCTTTTCGAGATTTTGGATTTACTAGTTACGTTTCCGATCACAGAATCGATTATATTTTAATTTTTCTTCCATGATTCAAATTCAGATGGGAAATTTCGTGAATTTTTTTCAATTTTTTTACGCTTATCAATTTTCCAAGGACGAATAAATGTAGTGAATAACACGATTAATTTATCGGTTTGTGACTATTTTTACGCAAGGGGGGGGGGGTGCCATAATTTTTCGAAAGTTTTGTCAATTCTATTTTATGCCTTCATTTCATTCGTATTCAGCCATTTATTTTTTCGTGTTGTCAATAATCTGTATCATGAAATTTCTTTTCATTTCATCGTTCGCTGATTCGTTATTTATTATTTTCAGTCTTGGATGTGGAAGCGTTCGAAAGATTATTGGGCCCTTGTATGGATATAATGAAACGTAACATCGACGACTACGAGAACCAGCTGGTGAAAATATTCGGATCAACATGTAACGTCAACGATGTCCGATAAACGCGCACGATGAACCCAAGTGCCATACAACAAAAGCAAAAAAAATAACCAATTTTAAGTATCATTTTTCCGCGTTACTTTTTTTCTACTTTTGATATCTAATTTTTTCGTTCTTGTTTTATTTTTGAGTTTTCGTTTTCACACGCCTAGTCGGTATTTTGAATTCGGCCCCAAAAAAAAACGTAAATAATTACGTAGTTCGTACGATAGAAAAGATAGAAGAAAAGTCAAAAAAACTGCTAAAGTATTTTCCAATAATTTTAAATCAACTTTTGTTTTATTTAGGTAGTTATTTTAGCATTGTTTTTCTCATACTCGACGCCCCCTTTCTCTTCGTTGTATTACGAACTCGCTATTCCTTTACATTGGCTGCTTGAAGTGGCGGGGGTGTTTTTTGAACTAAATCAAAAAAAATCACGATATCATGTGCAATATTTATATTTTAATTTTTTTTTCTTTTGTTTGTTTGTTTCGTCTGTTCATTTCGCTTCCTTTTTTTTTTTTCGCTCCCCATCATTATTTGTTATTTGTATTTTGTCAACTCCACGCGTTTAAAATGATTTATTAAGGGTGACTTGGAAGTGGTTCATATTGTTTTCCAACGTGTTTATTAGGTGTGTCGACTCGATTGCCCATTCTTAGTGCGATTGTGTAAGGCATATCAGTTGTAATTAATCGTATTTGTGTAGCATTTGAACTGGCAGACTTTAAGGTTCGTTGTTTCCTTCTTTTATTTATTTTTTTTCTCTGTTTAAATGGTTACCTCATTTTAATGATGAAGGCGAGTACGTGTATTTTTTACGTTTCGATTTCGATTTTATTTCGTTTTTTTTTTACATTCTAAATCAATCTAGAATCTTAACGATTACGATACGAAGGTATTATAAAACACGAGGTTAGATTGTAAATATTTTATCGACGTGTTCTGTTAACCTTGATCGAGTTAGTGTTCGGAATATTTTAAAATAGTCGAAAAAAAATAAGGTGTCGCATGTATATATTTTTTTCTTCCTTTTTTTTGCCTTTTTTTTATTATTTTATTTTATTTCGGACAGAAAGATATCACGTTATGTCTTCTTTTTACGATGTAAACATTTTTTGGTCAATCGCTTCGTTAAGTAAATTTAGTAAGACGAGTGGCTTTGCTGATCAACGCTGGGCTATTTTAGATGAATCGAAATGTGAGAACGCTTATTACGTTGGCGATGTTTTTTTTCCTTTTCCTCGTTCGAGTTAAAATAGAAATGAATGGCATTGGTGGTTATTTTTTCCCTTCATTTAACGGTATTAGATAGTTTACTTGTTATTTCTAGTCTTATAATACGATATCGTTTAGTTGAGTAGTTTTTCGAGAGTGCGTCCGCCCCCCGGCCTTGGCCATGTTGGCGGCGAGGACGATACACTCGTCGGTTCGTTAAATTTAGTAGAAGTCTCTTAGGTTACGATTTTTTATAGTTAGTACGCGCGGCTCATTCAATTGGTCGAGTGGAGATTGCGGCATATCATTTTTTGGTTGACATTTGTGATGATTTTACGACTGTTATTTGTAGATTATGCGGCCACACTTTCGAGCCGGAAATCATACGAGAGAGTCGAATTGATTAGTCGAGTAAACGTGTACGTCGTGTTCGAGGTTCTATGTATACGTGAAAAATTAGCGGATGAGAGGAAGTAGCGGGGTAGGAGGGGGTTGTATTTGTATGGAGAGTGATTTGTTTTGGGTTAGGTTAGGTTTGGCGAGATGCTGAGATCTCGAAATTTTACATTTTCCTCTAAAACTTGATGAGATTTGTTGATTTTTTGACTCTTGAATCGAATTAGTGATTTTTGATGGCGAAGATTTAGGGCTAATTCCCCCTCCCCCCACCCAATCTTAATTTTCAAGATGCTAAGATTTCTTTTTTCCAGAAATTTAAAATCCTGCTTCGCAAAAAGTGTTCCAAATTAAACTATTGAATTCAAAAAATGTTTTATAACGAATTGCTGAAGATCTTAACATCTTTTCTAAGGTTATTTTCGACAATTTTGAATTTCCCACTGGCTTTAAACTTTATTGATGGGAATTTAGAAAAACGTCTATCAAATTTGCAAAAAATCTGCTGTTTTTGGTTTCAAATTTTAATTCGTTTCAAAGGTTTTCAACGTCAAATTGACTGTATTTGCTCAAAAATTGATATTCTAATAATCTTTTTACCACCAAAAATTATTACATCTTTATACATTATTTGGTACATTGACACTACAAAAAAGTGTATTTCAAAATTGACAGGTCTGAATTTCAAAAGAGAGTTTTGAATTTTTGAACGATTCTTTTGAAATCACACATTTAAATTTTGTAGAAAAAAGGAAAATAATATTTATGTTTTGGTTCATTAACGTTACAAAAAAAATTGACGATGTATTTCCCAATAATCCAGTTTTTGTATTTGTTTTCAATCAAATCTTGAAATTTTTCAAAAATTGTAAGTGTACATTTTGGCACGTTAATGTTACAAAATGCTTTGAAATTGGCACACTTGCGTTACAAAAAAAATTGACGTTCAATTTCTTGAAAAATCCATTTTTTTGTGACCCAAGTCCTAAAACTTCCTCAGAAATCGTTGTATTTATATTTTGGCGCATTAACGTTACAAAATATTTTGAAATTGGCACGTTTGCGTTACAAAAAAATTGACATGTGAATTCCCCTCAAAAAATCCAGTTTTTGTTTTTTTGGTCAAATTTTGAAATTTTTTCAAAAATAGTTGCATTTATATTTTGGCCTATTGACGTTACAAAATATTTTGAGATTGGCACGTTTGCGCTACAAAAAAAAATCGTTGCATTTTTTGGGATTTTTTCGAAATATTCGTGAAGTGTGTGCAAAGGTATAAGATTTGAATTTTGTCCAACTTTTTCATCGTTTTGAAGACTGTCGTCACACTGAATTTTGTCAGTTTTAGATTTTGGTCTGAAATTGAAATATATTTGGTAATTTTTTTCATGTGATTTTTCCAACTTGTCTGATGAAATTATACCTAATAAATTTAGTTCGAAATTTTTCATCGAAGATCTCAGTCATCTTTCTCAAGTTCTAAACTTAGACTCGATTTTCCATCCGGAACGAATTCCAAGTACACAGCGAGACCATACAAAAGCAACTCTTCGCTCGGGTTTAGAATTCTCTGGAAAGAAACATCGAAACCGAACCAGAGTCAGAATTTAAATCTTTGCGGTGCGGCGGTGGCGACAAAGTAGTATTGTCGGCGAACAAGAACCATGGTTTAAAATTTCACTTACGTGGATGAGAAGAAGAGAGAGAACGCTCGCTCCGCCGTGATTCTCGCGCTGCTGCGGCAACGAGCAGGCAAAATTTACCGAGTATCTTTTGATGTCGGTTGTCTCCAACTTAGAACATAGTCTGCTCGCGCCGGGGGCACCGTAGGTGCGGCAGGACGAGCATTTCGCCAACTTTGAAATGTTAAATTCCAGCGAATTCTTTAACCGCCGATTTAATTAGAGAGTTAGTCGAATGACGGCATCGTAGCCTATTTGTAGGCGTCATTTGAATAATGCCGCCATTCTCCAAGAGGTAATATTTTTTAACCGGCTGCCCCTCTCGCCCTCCTCATTCAAAGATGTTAAACGAGTCGTGTCAAAGCAGCTTGTATGACGTAATGGTGTCATTTCACCGATGTCGTCGCCATTACGAGGTTTAATTTCATCCTACAATTTAAGCATTTTTTTTCCGTCCTTTGTTCTTAGTTTAAAAACGTGTTCGAGCAAGACCTTACGACGCATGGACGTATGGTACTCGATTAATCAATTCGCTGCCTGCTTTTTATTATCCTACGTGTATGCTTCTTCGAAGCATCGCCGTTGCACGAGACATTTTTTCTTCTCTAGTATCGAAGTCGGTCAAAAAATCATTTTTTTAGTCCATTTTCTCCTTGTTTTAATCCTTTTACATTGGTTTTTTCGCAATCGTGGTTCCCGCGTCGATGACGTATACGGTACTATAAAGTTTACTTTTCTCATATTATAGGAAATTAGCTTGTAAATAAATGCCAAAGTGGCCGGCTAATTGATTAACGTCTCGAAGTATCAATTTAGACCAAATTTAAAGGTTCGACGTACCTTTGACCATTGGAAAAATTCTTCGATACGTGATCAGGATTTTATTATTTTGACAATCATTCGCGTATTGTAATATTCGATAATCTACAATCGAATTCGAATGAAGAATACCTATTTTATTAAAAGTTTACATGCCTGTTCGTAGTATTACCTTCTTTTTTTTCAATCACAAAGAACCTAGGTAACGGTAATGTTTCGAGGAATCCGACGCTATATACTATAAATATGTAAGACGAGAGTAAATAAACCCTCATACCTACTTGTATTGTGAAGTAGTCAGTAGCAAAAGAAAAAAAAAGTTTAATGTAGCATATCTATGTAAATGTATAATAATCATACAAAAAAAAATTGTGTAAAGTTATATAAATTTTCAAAGCTGTCGCAATATTTTTTACGTATATATACAATGTCTATATATTATAAAAATTCGTCGTTCTATAATACCGAATATTACTAATTTTGTTAATCGAAAATTTATATACATTCCAATCCTCGTCGTATCTCTCCCTCTCTGTCGCATTCGCCGAGGTGTTTTTGTTCTATTCCCCCCCTCCTTTCCCCTTTTTTCCTCTCGTTTCTTCGTGGGACCTAATAATTTAGCAATTTAACGTACAATATAACATATTTACTTAATATTTAATTGAAAAAAAAATTACTAATATATCGATTTTCGAAATTTTATAGCCTTATGTACTATTTGTGTTGTTTTAAAGAGATAAAAACCAAAAAAATAATACTTTAATGATTCTTATACGAATAATCGTAGTTTGAGACTGTTTTAAAATACTATATATTTTTAATAAATGGTATGGGTTATTTTACCAGTAGTTGATGTACGTATTTTAATTTCTTTTTTTTTCGTTTTGTTTCGTTTTGTTTATGTTCTATCTGTTTTTTTTCCTCTCCTCTCCTTCATTCAATCGTTTATGTGTTAAATGGCAGTCTCTATGTAGTTGAAATGTTAATACTTATTTAGATACCTACGTATATAATTATGGTTTTGCTCATAAAACATTCCTATTTGGAAGAAAAAATTACCTACTAAATCAAAAGAAATCTCCGTTTAATACAGTATTGCAACTAATTTTTTTTACCTATGATTTTCGTTTCGTTTTTATTACATTGATGTTTCTATTGAAAAATTATTGAATTGATTTTTTTTTAACGTGTTTTGTTTTATTATCACTAGCTTTAAAGTAGATAACGCACACAAGTATTCCGGGAAACATTTATATAGAAAAGGGCTGTTAATCTAACGCGTATTTTACTATGTTACGTATGTTTTAACCGAAATGTGTAACTTTTTAATCATAAATAGATTATCGTGTTAACGTTCAGTCGTACCATAGTTAATATTAGTAATTTTTAAGCAGTATTAATTTATTTAATAAATGTATTAACTGATGGGAGTGTTATTCTTGAGAGATGGGGTGAGGTTTTTTTTGTGTGAATGAGGGTGTTTGTTTTCATTTGTGAGAATACGAGGGTGGTTTTGATGAATTTGTAATTTTTCCATTTGGAGATTTAAGTACGTGTTGGAAGGTGCGAGTAGTTTTTTGTGTTTTTTGGAGATCACAATTACAGATGATTCTAGCAGGGCTGGCGGCTTGAGCACTGAGATTATTCCAGTTTCAGTTTTTTCATTGCAGTTGAAATTTTTGATTCAATGATGCAGAAATTATAACTAGAAACATAGAAAAATTAACAAAAAATAGAGAACCGATTAATATCAAACTAAAAATGAAGCTATAAACTCAAAACTGTGATATAAAATAGTAAATATTGAATTTTCTTTTGGAAAAATATTCACGACGCTGGTATAGTGGTATGGTATCTCATTTCTCAACTTGAATACCAAAAAAGTAAAAACTGAAAAAAATTGTTTCAGTTTCAATTATCTATTCTACAGGGTGTTCTGATAGTAGTGCACCTCCTTCAAATCAGAAATGCAGCCACCCAAACCACACGTGATGCATATTTTCTAACCCCAAGATTTGAAGGGACAAAGCAGTAATGGGCAAGATCACTTGAAATTTAAAATTGATCTTAGATTACCCCTGCCAGAAAACTGATCTGAGATCACCAAGTTAACATTTTTTTCGATTGATGCGAGAACACCGCCAAGATCACTAGCTCTAAAATCAAGATCAAGATCTTTTTTGATATGGATATGTCTTCTGGCTGGGGTCATTCCTAAAATTTTGTCCATTTTTTGTGTCCGTAAAAACCGTCACGAAATTCCTTGACGATGACTTTTAGTCATTTTGTCAGACAAACAATTAAAATTTTTTCAACTTCAAAAATTGACTGTCAGACTTTTTTTGCAGTTACAACATTTTTATGAACTCAACTTAATTTTTGGATTTGGAAAATTTCAACTTTATTGACTTGAAAAAATTCCTTGAGGATGAGTTTTAGACATTTTGTCAGACTTTTTGGGCTTTGAAAATTTTTTAGATTTTCACTGACAAAAAAATTCAAGTCAGACAGACTTCTTGGATTTGTGAAATTTCAGATATTACGCTGATTTTCAGACTTTTTTGGACTTGGAAAATTTTTAAGAACTCAAATTAATGTTTGGACTTGAAAAGTTTCAATTTTATGAACATGAGAAATTTTTTTTAAAAGTTCAAATCAGACATTTTATCAAGCAGCTTTTTATCTAAGGCTGGCTTATAGACATTTTGTCAGAATTTTTTGAATCTGGAAAATTTTTCAGATTTCTGTTGACTTTTTCGAAAAAATTCTATTACGCTGATTTTTAGATATTTTACCTGACTTTTTTGGACTTGTAAAATTTTTCAGAATTCAAATGAGTTACAGTGATTTGAAAAGTTGTAGGCTTCATAATGTCTTCAATTTGCAAGTTGTGCAAAATGGAGAAGAAGTACCTAGAGCTTTTTGAGCTGTTCAAAATGAGCTAATAATCTTTTGTTCAACTCCAAAATTGAAAACATGAAAGACCATTTTGAAAAAATTTAGTAAAGCAAAAGTTGAATTTCAGGAATGTACTTATGCCTCTTTTTATCTTTTAAATATTTGTGGTCCCTTCAATGTTAGAGTTGAGCAAAACATTAATGCTTTAATAGTTCATTTTATAGAACACAAAGATCTCAACAAAGAATTAGAGATGAATTTTTCAAATTTTGCCCAACTGGCAATTTGAAGAAGCTACAATGATTTGAGAAGTTGCAAGCTTTTATAACTCCTTCAAAGATGAAAATAGGCTTTTATTTCTTGAAATTCAATTTTTTCTTTGCAAAATTTTTTCAGAATGGTCTTCCATGTTTTTAATTTTGGAGTCGAATAAAACATTATTAGTTCCATTTTGTAGAACTTTAAAAAGCTCTACAAAAAATAACTCTTTAAACATATTGCACAACTAGCACATTGAAGGAGTTATGATGCCTACAAATTTTCAAATCACTGCAGTATCTCCTTCAATTTTAAAGTTATGCAAAACATGAAAATAATTCATTTTATAGAGTTTAAAAAGTTCTACATCATCATTGGAGTCATAACGTTTAGAAAAAATCATATTAATTAGTTCATAACTTTGCCCCTTCAAATCCTGCGCTCTGAAAACATGCGTACACTTATGTGGTTTTACTAGATGTATCTCCAGTTGAAGGTGGTGCACTCATATCGAAACACCTTGTATCTCAGTACAAGTTTTCAATCAGTTTTATTCCAATTCAGTTTCAGTTTTACCAACCCTGAATTTTTGTTCGAGGGAATGGAATACTTCTGTGGTCGTATGTCCTGTTTCCCACAAAAAAAAATGCGAATGATCTATCAATTGCCTTCAAGCAACGTTTCGGAGTTGAAAAATATTTAAATTTCACGATAAGAAAACGGTGTTGAAAAGTTGCGAGATGGGAGATGATAAAAGAATGAAGAAAGACTCTTGAGCCTTCTAGAAATTGGAACTAGCGAGTTTACTGTCATAGTCATATTGCAGGATGCGAGAAACGAAAGGACAAAAATCATTCATTTATTTTTCCCATAACGTCATAAATAGGTATTAGGTAGTAGGTACCCTTCCCACAGACCACAATTCAACAAAGTGCCCCTTAGCGTAACTTAAACGTACACCAAATAAATGATAAACACAAATCGATATTATTTACACTATACTTAAAATTAAATTAGAAACAGTCTTCTCATCTCATTATAGATCGAAAAAATTATTATAATTAATCAATCTTAATTTTATTTTGAAAACATCAAACTTTGAAGAAACACCCTGTTACTTTAGTCTTTTACTCTGCTAGGTCTAGTCCTGAAAATCTTTCAATCTCGCGATCTAAAGGTGAGTCCATTGACGAATCGATCATGGGCGTCTCTGCTTCATTCAAATATTTCCAACTACAAAGTATTCAGATAATAACATACCATTGATAATTAAAATATGCACGAGTACCTATTTAAAATAAGTAAAATTTTGAAATTGTGCACTAGTATTAGGTACATACTGCCAGCTGAATAATGTCTTCATCTCCAGAAATATACGAATCAAACGAAGGGTATCTTGTTCTCTATTAGCTTCAATATACGTTGGCATGTTATCTTCAAACACACTCATACAGCCATCTTTACGATGACGTCCATGCTGAGCCGGTCTCTAAAAAAATTTTCATTTTATGATTACTTTTTAGTTTTTATTAAATCTCGCGCTGTTGTACAACCTACCCGTAACATGATGATGTTGGATTCGATTTCTTTAAAGTATTTAACAACCACCGTGTAGGAGAAAATATTTGTTCCACTATCAAAGGAATATTCGTGGAATTCTTTTATTACAGAAAAATTCTTGTACTTCAAAAATTCATGCAACACCAATAACAGTACATCTGGTATCGAAAGATTGGAGACATTTGAATGATTTAACACATCCGAAGCAATATTTTCTGCAAGGAAAATATTGACGAAAATTAAGCGATCGTAGTGCTAAGCTAGATATATTTTCGTCAAAATGAGAGTACCTAGGTATACGAAGATCTAATCGTTGGCTTTCACTTTACTTACTGTAATCCGCTATTTCTTTTTGTAATTTCGTCCACTTCTCAAGCTTTTTCGATACAACTTTGACAAGGTTAGACCCCGACGGGAATTTCTTCTGTAAATCATCCTGCTCCATCCCTGATTTCCTATTTCATTATCATTCGTATTTCGTACTGCACCTGCAGTTGCACTCCGAATCAACACACCACATCTGATTCCACCCACTTATAACAGCAACTGGATAAACGGATGTAACCAATTAACCGATTGCACTCCCTAACTTTGGTTTTCGAAAGCCTGTCGAAGGTCGCAAAAATACTACTGAAATATGCACCTTTTCGTTTCTACTCTATGTAGTAATGTACGAGTATGTACAGGCGAATCGTTCTGCTTTACTGCTTGCTGTATTTATTTTTACCTTTATACACTTAGACTATCTGGAGTCTTCGATCTTTTAGTTTAAAATTGAAAGAAAAGAGATTTCATAATTTCGAAACATTCTTTGAAATTTTTGAAAACACGATGAAATACGAGTAGGTATATTCATTGCTATGTTTAAAATGCAATCAAATGCGTAGGCCTACTTATTATTTTCTCAAATACGATTTCACATTCACGATTAGAAACTCGGGGAAAAGTACATACTTATAACAACCAAGTCAGTAAAACAGCAAAGAGTGGAGAGGATTGAAATTTTTGACCTACTCATTTCCACTATCTCCCTCCTCTTTCCTTTTCCGAAAAAACTCTTACGAGATATTGATATTGCGTATTCAAACTTGTAAAAGTTCACTGTTAGTCTTATTTCTCTCCTCAAAAAAAACTCACTCCCCTCCACTTCTGCCTGTGACATTGATTGTTCAAAAAAAATTGAGAAAATTGCCGACAAGTTTTCGAATTTTATTATGGGTTAGAACGTAAAATTACATCCAAATTTTTTTAAAATACCTAACCCTAATTTTAAAAATTGTCAACAAAACTTCATCCAAGTTGTAAAATTTTTGATTGTTTAGTATCTACGATTCTAATAGGCAATAAGGGTGGTCCTCATTTTGAAAAAATTTTCGGAACCCCCCACCCCCGTAAATTGATTACACATATGGAGAAAATAATTCCCTATTTTTTATTTTTTCCTCAACTAATTTCAAGTGGTATCGCGAGCCTACCCTTTTTAACAAAATAAAAAAAAACGTAAAAAATACAATTTTTCAAAATTTTTCAAAAATTGTAAGTAAGGTGGTCACAATATAGGTACTTTTACCCAACAAGACTATTTTCGGTGATTTTTCACTTTTGTCTTTTACCCGTGTTTTTAAGAGACATTAAAAAATGACAATTTTTTAATATTTTTCATGTTTTTCGAAACACATCTAAAAAAAAGAATTGGAAAGAAATGGTCTCAACATATACATTTTGACCCAAAAACCACGTTTATGGTGATTTTTCATCTTTACCTCCGTTTTCAGAAACATTCATTTTTTATATTTTCTTCATTTTTGCTAGTTTTTGAAAAGTTCTCAAGGGTACAATAATGATGAAAAATCGCCATAAATGTGGTTTTTGGGTAAAAATGTATATGTTGAGACCATTTTATTTGCAAAAAAAGTTCAATTTTTTTGTAAAATATCAAAAATTGTCGGTATTTTTTTAATGCACTCTAAACAGAGGAGTAAATGTGAAAAATCACCGAAATGGTCTCGTTGAGTAAAATTACCAACATTGTGATCATTTAATGTATTGAAAATATGAAAATAGCAGATTTGAAAAAATTGTGAATGTTGTAACATTACAAAAAATAAAAAAGTCCCCGCTGCTTTCCTAATTGAATTTTTCAAGTCCATAAAGTCGTGATAATTATTAGACGTTTTCAAATCCAAAAAGTCATTTGAATCCTGAAAAATTTTCAATGTTCAAGAAAGTCAGAGAAAATATCTAAAAGTTAGCGTAACGAATTTTCGTGAGTGAATTTCGTAATGGAACTTTTTTGAAAAAATCTTGAAATCCGACTCAAAGTACAAAAAGCCAGTAGAAATCTGAAGATTTTTCCGAATTTAAAAAAGTCTGACAAAATGTGTAAAAATTATCGTCGAAGAATTTCGTCGGCTTTTTCGCAGGATTACCCATACCCATAGTAAAAGCGTAATTATCCTATGCTAAAAAAGCATCAAATTTGAAAATTTTGGAAAATTGTAGGTGTAATATTATCTAACGTCTTAAAATTTTTTTTTGAAAAACATCTCAAAATCTGATAAATGCTGAACAAATTTTCATACTCTATCCTTCTTTCATTTTTTTGTCAAAATTATGAATAATCCTTCTCCCCTCTCCACAATTTTGGAAAGGCCATATAAATAATTTATAAGGTCTCAAATTCCTGTAAAATCAGAACCCTACGTTCAAATTTTCATTAGAAAGTATGGAATCTCAGAAGGCCAATGAATTTAAAGCTAAAAACCTATTTTTTTAATGGCGCAGAATTACAAAACTAAATTGAAGATCTCGTCAAAAATTGAATTTTTTGACAAATTCTATCTTCCACGATTTCTATAGCTAAATTTCACTCAAATAGGTACCTACTTGCTCTTTTCCTTGTTTATCGTTCCGATCACAAAAAAAAAACAAACGAAGTGAGGCACCAGGACTATCTTTTGTAACTCGATGATATATTTTGGTTTTAAAAAAAGAAAAACCACTTCTATTGACCATATAAAAATCTCATACTTTCAGATCAAGCCCAGATAAAACCTTCCTATTTTCCTTTTACTCTGTCCCTTCCTTCCAATATCCTAGCAATACCAAAGACAATAGGTAATATATAGCTAGGTAGATATGCATTTCAATAGTCGAAATTTGAAATATCTGAGAACACCTAAAATGTTTCATTGTACATTTAAAGGTCTACATCTCTCTTTCTCTCTTACTTCGCGTATCCGAATGCATTGTAGAAATAATTCAAATATATATTCGTTTTATGGTAATAAAGCTGTCTTCCAACAGTCGGAATTCTATATTGATGATGCTGGAGACATTATTGTAAAATATAGATAGTGTAAAAGTAGAATGGTATAAGCGAGAGCGGAGAGTTCCTGAATTTCAAATTTGAAAGGATATTGGGGGTTAGATAAGGAACGTGAGTTTCCTGCGTAGAATAGTAATAATACGATTAGCAGCGGATAATACGATATTCTTGTGAGTGGTAGCCTATCTTTTGATATAGGGCTCTGTACTTACATTATGTTGAGCACGCCATGCCGCAGCGTAGTTTTATCGTGTGAACATTTACATTATGTTTGAAATGTCGAAAAATATTTGACGATGATTTATTAAATGTTTTATTTGATTTACCCACCGTCGTCGGTATATTTTTTTGTAACCATTTCGAAACCGAAAAAAGAGAAATTCCTCTTGTAAATCTAATTGTTGGGTATTCGAGTTGTATGATGGTTTAGGAATGGGAAAAAATACAAAGGGTGGAAGAAGTAAGGTCCACGTGGCATTATTTGTTACATTATTTAGTATTTAAATATTTCTGCGATAAGCCTTATGAAAAATTTACTCGTATTTCAACATTTTTAAAATAGGTACCTGCGGTGGTGAAAAAATGTACAACGAATTTATGCTACGATATTATAACATTTTAAATTTTCAACCACGTGCACGCGAATTAATAGAATTTGTTGGAATTTTCGACATAATAAAATATCTGACATCGCGTAGTTACCAAATTACCATAATATTCACAAAGGGGCAATTTTAATTCAAAACTCGAATTTTAGTTTGATTTACTTTATATTTTGAAAGGTGAACCGTGTTGAAAATCTTTGATGACATTTTGTAGGTAAGTATATATTTTTTTTGTACTTGAAATCAATTTTAAAACTTTCAATAAGTACCTACTAAAAGAATATACGACCAAAAGAGGCCCTCTCTGCCCTCATCAGGGGCAAAGTATGCCATAGTACGAGTACATATAGGAATAAATAAGACGAAGAGGAAAAGTTGCTAATGTTGGAATTTCGTCTGCCTTGCTTAGTGACGAGGGAACGTTCTAAATCAGTACATTATTCGAATCTTAACGTCGACTTAAATTATCCTGCATCTTTCGCAACTATTAAGAAGTATATGGTAACTTTGTAAAGTTGTACAAGTTTGCTTCGTCGTCGCTACCTCTCGCCGCTTAGTTGCGCATCAAAGCAGATAACGAAAATCTACATCGCTTTCAATCGTTTTCAAATTTCATGCCCTTCGCCCCGCTCTGCTGCGCTATCTGTGCAAAGAAATAAGGGTCCCTGTTCCTCTACATGCTTTATAAGCGAACTTCTCTCGTCGAATTTCTCACGCTGATTATGCAAACGCCAACACGCCTTACTTGCAAAACATATACGAGAGGCTTTTAAATGGCATACGGATTTGGGCGTTAGTGGTTTTCCTATACAATTCGATCTTTTCGGATTTGCTTCTAATGTTGTCGATTATCATAAATATGTTTAACTATCGTAACTCGATGTGTCTACGGTAATATTTCACCAATGTCTCCCCTTTTACTTTACTTTGTTTTATGGTTATTGCATCGTGTTGCTTTTTCCTGCTTTTGTTTCTCTTTTACCCCTCTCGTACTGTTTCGCACTGGCTTTGCGGAGTTGAGTTTGGAAGTAATTTTTCGACGCCCATTGTCGCATGTACTTGTACGAGTAAATATTTGTACGAATATACGAGTTTTGAAACGTTGTCGAAATTTTTTTAATTTCATGTTCGAAATAAACTTTGGAACAATATTACATGTGTCATGGTATAATTGACGTTTTGGAAAATACCTACCTAATTATCGAAATAGGTGTATGTAAGTATAATTATTAGGGTGGTCCTTATTTTGAAAATTTTTGAAATTTGTTCGAGACCCCTCCCCCTCTGGCAATTGGCGACATAGAGGAGAAAATAATTCCCTATTTTTTTATTATTTCTCTTGCTTTATTTCAAGCGGTGTCGCAGCATCCTCATTTTTGGAAAAACAAAAAAATATGAAAACTATGTAAAAATTTGAAATTTGAAAAAAATTTTGAGAAAAATGGTCACAATGTACGTTCTTTTACCCAACAAAACTATTTTCTACGATTTTTCATCATTAATACCTCTAATTTTATAAGCATTAAAAAATGTAATTTTTTAAAGAAGTGTTCAAGTTATTCGAGAAAAATCGCCCCCCCCCCCCGTGAACCCCCAGTTCATTTTTATTTCCATAGTATCCCTGAAAGTATAAAACGATTTTTCAGCCACTTTTACAACATTTTCAATGATTTTTACACAATTTTTGACAATTTTTACAACAATTTGGACATTCTGAACGACTTCTGCGCTACTTTTACCATAATTTTAATGATTTTAATGAAAATAAGTTGAGAATCAGGCCACAGAACATGTCAAAGTAGGTAAGAAAAATTTGTCTGACAAAATGCCTAATAGTAAGCATTATCTCTGAAATTTTCTAAATAAAAATGTCTAAAAGTCAATTTCTGAAAATTTCCAAGTTCGAGAAGTCTGCCTGACAAAATGTACGAAAGTTACCCTATTATTTCTAAAATTTTTATAGTCCAAAAAGTTTGAACTGTTTGTCTGACAAAATGTCTAAAGGTCAATCTGGTGGAATTTCTTAACTGTCGTTTTTCGTGGGATTATTCATCTCAAAAACATATCCTATGCCAATACATATGGATGATTGAGGTTCCTGAAAATGAAGTTAAATGTTGAAAAGGAAGTTGTCAAACGCAGTTTTTTTGAGTAAAAATTTGTGTGATAAGACTATTTTAATCAAAAAAAATGTTTTCAAATGTTTCAAATAGATACAGATTATTTTTTCGAATAACTTGAAAAATGCTAAAAAATGTCATTTTTTAATGTCTCATAAAAACAGATGTAAAGATTAAAAAGTTCTCGAAAATAACCATTTTGCTCAACATTTTTACATTTTTTACGTAGTTTTTTACTTTTTTTGAAGAGGAGGGGGCCATTTTTTTTGGCTCCTTAGAATCTCTATTGTTTTCTGGTCATTTTACTGAAAACTAAAGTGTTCTTAAGTACTTTAATCATTTTGGTATGATTTTTCAAAATTTAAAAACTTACATTTCCGAATTTTTCAAGAATTTTGAAAAAACGAGTTTTTAGACTTTCAGCTATCCAAAAATGGGAATACATTTTTTGGCAAAAATTCGAAAAATTGCTGTATTGTAAACATTTTTTTCCACGTCTGCTTGGGTTTCATAGATCGCATCGCAGTTGCGGAAAAATAAAAAATAAGGAATTATTTTCTTCATATAATGTGTAACCAATTGACGAGGGGTCCCGAAAGAAATTAGAAAATTTTCAAAATAAGGACCACCCTAATAATTATTTTACGCCTAAAAAGGGGTAAAACATTAAAAAGGGAAAAGGACATCGAACAGTAACCTGTACATGACAAAACTCCTCGAGGAATTCATCGCCAGTATCGATTTGACTGCAGCTGCAGATGTGTTTGCCTAGAAAGTGGCAATTTTTGAGTCTAGAATGAGTCCCAAAAAATTTTGTCTTCAGAAATTCGAGAATAATGTGGTTTTCAACTATTCGAGGTCGCTGATCACAAATCTTGAGTCCATTTCGCTGGATCGAGTTTCGTATAGCCGAGATATAGTCATTTTTCGACTTGAAAAGTACCTTTGGGTAGTCGTTGTCTCTGGTTACAACGTCAAAATATCATTTTAAGAAATGACTCATTTGAAAGTAAATTTGTCACACTTTTCGCCAAGCGATTGAAAATGGATTAGGTGCATCTGCTGATCCAATGCAAAGAAATTCTCATCCTTTTGCCCATGCCCCTCTCTTCATCTTTCTTTAACTACCAAGTCACCAGATAAATCTCCATGTAAAATTACAATCTTTTTGGTGAAAAATTGTTAAAAATAGAAAATATCAATGTGATTGAAAATTATTGCTTTAGATGTGAACGATGATAAAGGAAATTGCCTTCGGTTATTTTCTTTCGCAAATATTGCATGTACTGTTTTTTTGTTACGTGTAACTTGTCAAAAAGCTCAACGACGTGTTTTTCCACCGAAGATAGATATCGAATACAATCAACTTACCTTCAACAAACTTTTAAACCTTGATAAGAAAACAATATTATATTTTTCCCATGTCATAAATTTTTCCATCGACAATTTTCAACACATTCGT
The DNA here is from genome assembly GCA_900064475.1 of Pseudococcus longispinus. NCBI lineage: Eukaryota > Metazoa > Arthropoda > Insecta > Hemiptera > Pseudococcidae > Pseudococcus > Pseudococcus longispinus. The sequence goes on from FIZU01025663.1 coordinate 19,592, forward strand.
TGCAAAAGAATACAAAAATTTCAACCAATATTTCGACATAGAATTTTGATCATTGATTCGCAAACCCTGGACACATTTGTCTTTTTATTTTTGAAACGAAATTTTACAAATATAAAATATCGTCTTCGAATAAATAAAAAAAATTTTCCCCGATGACCAATGATTATATATGGAATGGCGGAAAATATAAATTATAAAGGTTTAGCCATATATAACGAATTTTTCACGCTTTTCCGCTGAATTGGAAAATCATAAAAGAAGTGAAAATTCGCCACGGAAACGCTTCGTTTACCAGAAAATGCACTCAATTCGAGAAAAAAACCTCGGGCTTCTCCGACTCGGCACCGAAACTCGTATCACGACTACGAAATGTGAAAACTAACGAGGTTTTCCATTTATGTGTGGAAACCACTTTCACTTTCGCGGTATCAACGGTAACCTTTGTCAATGGAAAACAACCTTACCGCACGTCGAACGGTAATATACATGTACCTGCCTGCCTTTTTTGAGGTTATACGCACCATGTACGAATTTCATGCCTTATAATGCGAGACATTCGTGGTGCTGTTGGAGTGAAATGTTTCTTTTTCACCTATTTAGGTCAAGTACTTACCAGTTACCAAAAAAAAATTTAATTTTATGAGAGAAGTTTAGAAGATTCTTGAAAACTTTGAACTTTGGATAATTATTTGACGAAGTTTTACGTTGCATATTTTTTGTGCTTAAATTACTGATATTTTTTATTTGACAATTCGCAATTTTTTACCCTGTATATTTCGATACGTGTTTTTGCACCACCCCGTTCACTTTCCATTTTGGGGGACATATCGAGAGGTGAGGTTCGGTTCAAGGACTTTTTGGCGATTAATCAGGACACCAAAAAGAACATTATGAGACCGAAAAATTCGGACGAAAAGATCCGCTCTTCTAGCGGACATATTGGTACATGGATATGTCTTATTAAAAGTCATAGGTAAGTTTTCAAAATAAGCATCTACTTACGCACAGTTGCAAAATTTCATGACTCAACAATTTTCTTTGACTTCTAGATTATTTCATCTAACACGACAGCATTTTGTTAGACTTCATAAATTATGAGATTCATTTTTTCAAAAATTTATACAAGTTTTTGAAAGTCTAACAAAATATTGAAAAATCAGATTTTTTTTGAATTAATTTTTGAAATCAAATTCATAATTTATGAATCTCAACAAAATGATACAATGTATGACAAAAAATATTTAAAAATCGAATTTTGAAACCATAAAAAAAGTTTTCAAGTTCAAAAAGTCAAAAATTTCTAAAAATTTACGAGTCCGAAAAGTCATTTTGGTAAGAAAATGGATAAGTTTTCGAAAGTCTCACAAAATATTGAAAATATGAAAAAACCCCGACGCAAAAATGAACACGAAAAAGTCACCGTCATTTCCATACTACCCATGAAACTATAAAACATAGGATATGCTTTTGCTGATTTAAAA
>FIZU01025682.1:0-21721 GCA_900064475.1 Pseudococcus longispinus
GTAAAAATTTTCCAAGTTCAAAAAGTCAGTTGAAATCTGAAAATTTTTCCAAGTCCAAAAAAGTCTGACATTGTGTCTAAAAGCCAGCGTGACGATTTTTCGTTACGGAATTTCGTCACGGAATTTTGTGACGGAATTTTCCACGAGATCACTCCCGAGAGCAAAAGCATATCCTATGCTAATATTGCAAAAATATGTTTTTTTGAATAAAAAATTTGCTTTTGAGATGGAAAAATCAAATGCTTAGTGCAATTTTCAGCCCTTCTATCTATAAATAGTCTGAAATTGTAGCTTCGTCCATCACTTGACTGTTGAAATATTTCGTTAGTATAATATCTATGTCTCGTATCTATTTTAAGTACAAACTAAAATGTTTTATTGTTTTTATTTTACTGTGCCAATTATTTATTTTTTGTAACCGATCTCTCTGTAAATTTATTACTTAGTCAACATTTTTTTTTTGTTGAAAATAAGTAAATGTGTACTAAGTTTAAATATCACAGTGTCAATTTTGTATCAGAAATGTCAGATTTTGAGAAACAATAAAAATAAAGATTTTCATTGATTTATGACCAAATGAGTAGAATCTCTACCCTCCTCGTAGGTTGAATTTTTCTTCAGGTGTCGTGGTAAAAAATTAGTTCGTAATTATTTGATTAAAGAAACCACCTGTCTAATTTTTAAACAATAGGTATACATTTTTCCAAGTCCAAAAAGTCAAGAATCTTTGAAATTAAAATGCAAAAAGTTAATTTTTTCCACCCATGAAACTATAAAATATAGGATATGCTTTCGCTCATTGAATTTTTCAAATCCATAAAGTCCTTGATATTTGAAATTTTCTTTAAATTTTCGTCAAAAATTTTTCAAATCCAAAAAATTCAGACAATATCTAAAAGTCAGCTTAACGGATTTTCGTGAGTGCATTAGGTACCTATTAGAATTTTTTTGAAAAATTTTCGAAACCCAATTCAAAGTACAAAAAGTTGGTAGAAATCTGAAAATTTTTCCAAATTCAAAAAAGCCTGACAAAATGTCTAAAAGTCCTCATCAAAGAATTTCGTCAAGTAATTTCATCTAGTTTTTCGCACCCATAGTAAAAGCATATCCGGTGCTAAAATTCATGACGGATTTTAATGACGTTCGAATTTTTAACATGACCCTCAGTCATAAAACAAATCAAGTCAAAATTAGCATCAAAATTATGAATTAGATTACTGAATTGAATGATTTAAAACATCAGCAACTTTGATTTCAATTTTATTGATTTTTCTTCGCGTAGGTAGAAAACTCATTAAAACCATAATAAATGCCAAAATGAAGAAAGTTTGAATTTTCTGAAGCTCTAAACTTCACAATTTTTTCCATTACTAGTTAAAAAGAGTTTAAAATTTCAAGTTTCTTTTTTGTAATTAATGATTTTAATGATTTTCAAAAATTTTGATTAAAATCAATTGAAAAATAGGTTTTTTTTTTAGTCGGGGGAGGGAGTGATTCTACCCCCAATCCCCTCCACTCTTGCTCAAACATTTTCAACTCTTTCAATTTTCAGTTCGTTCTCAGTGCTCGTTCATGGATAAGAAGAGAATGAGAAAAACTGTCAAGAATATCATTTTCAAGCATTTTTTCCTGTCAAGTTGCAAAAATACAACTTCCAAATTATCATAAATTTGAAGATCTCGGTGAGATCTTTAAAATCATATTACGTGTGCAATTTTATCGGATAATTTTTAAAATAGAAGTTGCTGCGTTCAGAAAAATAAATTGGCAGTGTGCGCGCGTCGATTTCTTTTTCTAACGCGACACGAGACTAACCATTCTTGATGACAATATAAAATCACGGTTCAAGTTAATTTCATTTTGAATAACTGGTTGGCACTTGTGAGTAAATGTTGGTCAAGCCAATAGATGAGCAAGTTTTTATTTTCGTGAAAGTAATGAAAATGTTCAATTTTTCTAGCCATCTATAATTATTCATTTTAAATTCGAAAATGGAAGGATTTATTCAATTGCCAGCCTACTGTTTAAGTAATTGTAAGTATGCATGTTTCGTACACTTTAATTTTCGATACTAATTTTAACCTAGTGATAAGAAAGGAGGGGATATAATTTGATGTTTTTGTATCAATATTATTTTTAAATATAACTTGAGAAGGGAGCAATTTTGGAATTTTTCCCTAGTAACTTGCTTATTAATTTTTTAATTTCGAACAATTTTTCGGTATGGGTATGTCTTATGACTGGAGGAGGAGAAGGGGGTCAGAAAGGGGTCCGGGATACGAAATTTTGTTATATGGATGACTTTTCGGACTTAGAAAATTTCAGCGATCCCAAATCACTTTTGAACTTGGAAAATTTCAGAGATTGTCGTAAGAGAACCTCTGAAATTTTCAAATGATATCTACTTTGATATATGAATTTTTGAAATTGGAAAATTTTATACCGCTCAATTCTAATGTTGAAAAATAATAGCCTCTGATTGGCTGCAATATCGCTGTGAGTGGGTTTTAAAATGCTATCTGACGTAGCAAATGTTGTGCTAATTAAGGTGAAGATCGCAACAAAAAAAAGTTCAAAAATTGCATCAGGGTGATTTCCATAGGTGCAAATATTATCGAAATTGCAGGGAAGGGAGAAGTCTAATCGAAATATTTATAATAACCAAAATTATTCCAAGGATCTCAATCTACAACTTTTGTTTGAAAATTTTTTCAATTGGGGCTTCAGGTACAGAATTAGAGATCTTTTGGGAAACGGGAGGGGCTTTGAAAAAGAGAACCTTAAAAAAATTAGATACCCTCTTGTTTTATTGAATTAACTGGTCAAATCAATAACAATCGAATCGACTGTTCACAGAACCTATTTTTCCCCTCTTGGCTGTACTGCAAGTCAAGTTGCATCGAGATAACTGCAAACAGTATAATTGAGGTTCAAGGGCAATTTACATACGTATCATGATTTATTGGAGAGGATGAAGGGGTTCAATGGAAATTTTTGCAATGACTCAAATTATTCCTAGGATCTCAATCTACAACTCTTGGTTGAAAAATTTCCCCACAAAGATATCAAAACTTTTATTAAATTTTGGTGCTTGAAAACACTTTTTTAAATCGATTATGTAGGGGAACGGGGGGGGGGGGGTAGGCACTTTATTCCGGACCTATTGAATAGCCCATAAAATGGGCTTTAAAAACTGTCTATCACACATGGGTTGAGTGATGTTGCCTGCCCACACATTTTCGGTATATTATACTCGAGAACCCGACCATTAGATAAATTCAATTCAAGTTTCACATTTTTCCCCTGATTTTTCAAACGAAACAGTCAATCGCAGAGCGAAAATTTTGTATGGATACAAAACAAGTTGAAAAACATATTAGTTTTCACGTTTTGGTTTTGATAGCAAGAGTGATTATAAAGACCTTCGGCCAATCAGAGGTCAGTATTTCTTGACACTAGAATTTCGGGCAAATAATCCAAAAATACGTTAGGGCATCAACATTCCTATGTTGACTAATTGGGTAGAACGTGTTCGATAGCCATAAAACACGTACATGGAACGATTAATGTGCGTGCAATGCACATATCTGCAATTGTGACGTTATCAATACAAAAATGTAGCGATTTGCATGCCAAATTTGGACGAAATCAAAAACTTAGTTTACCGCTTGAAGGCTAATATCCTCTTTAGAAAAATAATTGTCCATTTCTGTTATTTTTTCAAGGATGCAGCTAGAAAATTTCAAAGTAATTTCTTACTAAACCTGACTGCATGGAAAAGTCATGGTAAAAACTTTCAAAATTTCAGAATTTTTCCAATTTTAAACAATTTTTTAAACTTTTTCGTAATTTGAGTGAACTTCAATTGAAATAGCACCCATAATTTCTTACCTGGAATAGACAATTGTTTTTCTATTTACATTTCCCCCTTAAAAAAGACCACACTGAGTGGTTAGAATAATAATTTTTTTCAATTCAAGCCTTTGGGTAGCACTTACCACAATTTTATTCTTTATTAGCCTGTCGCTAAATCACCATGGGTATGTACTATTTATTTTGCTTCAGGGTTCAAAAATATTTGAATCAGATACCATACAGCTATAATACCATCAATCCAATGAAAACCACGAAAAAACTATGGACTCTTTCGAATTCATCCATACAGATTGGTTCAAAACATTGAGGTTAATTATAGGCTTGCCTTCAATCGTATGCTTATTAATCCATCTTTGCAAGTTTTTCCAAAGCAAAAGCCCTCAACGTTTGGCAACCAAGAATCTCACCGTGTATTGTTTCATCTTACTTATAAACAACTTTTTCAATATATCAGATACGTGGACATATTTACGAGACTTATTGTACGAGTTTTTCGTATTAGGTAATTTCGGTGTTATGAGATTTATCTACTTATATTCTGTATTCGTTACAACGTTTTTTAAATTCATTATTGCTATAGAGTTATACCTATGTTTTCGAAAAGTTGCTTTATATTTACAAAGATCATCGGGTACCCGAAATAGGACATTTATCATTTATGTTATTTCCGGGCTCAGTATTCCGTTGGTGGTAACAATTTTGCTTTACTTTTTGGAAGACCCGATTATGTCTGCATATAAGTTTTTAGCAATGATTCGAGTCGTTCGTTTGATTCCTGTTGTAGGCGCCTTCTGCTATATAAGATCAGCTAGTATTCACAGAAATGATTTATTCGCCAAATTTGCTTTACAATTACGTCTTCTTTTAATGATCGGCGGAATTTCTGCAGCACTTAGCCTCGTAGAAGTAATTATAATGAATTTTGTCTTTGAGGGGGACGAGGATAGGGAACTGGAAATAGGTCAAGATATTTTTATAATACATAATATGGGTACTGCATTGGAAGGACTTTTGATTGGAATACTCTTTACGTTCAGAAAAAATACGTTTAAACCAGTCAACGTAAGTTTAAATAGATGTTAATATATAGGTATATGCGAAGATAGAAATCAAGTTTTACGCAAAGGAGTGATGGGGGGGGGGGGTGAAAAGAATGGCCGAAAAAATTGACTTTTCTATTGAAAAAATTTGAATTTTGACAACAAAAAATCGAAAAATTCAATTTTTAGCTCTCCTCCCTTACCTTTGGTTCGTACCTGAACTACGAGTACGTAAGTGAAAGGATTATTTTCAACTTCTGAATTTTTCTGCTCCCTCTCCCCAAAATTATTTCATTCTGGATGAGAAAATAATTTCCCATTTTTCATTTTTTCCCTAACAGAATTTCAAGTGGTCCCTTCAAGTTCTCAATTTTTAGCAAAATTAAAAAAACAAGTTGGATAAAATTTTTAAAAATTTTCTTTTTTTTTCAGGCCCTCTCATCAGTATTCTCTTTGATCAAAAGTAAACACTAAAATTTTCAAGCCCACTCCCCAGTTCGATAAAAGAGTGTTTGAGGGGATTCAAATTTTAGCCTGGTTCAGGAGCCACATTTTCTCATTGGAGAGAATAACAGAAATACTCAGAGTCATTTCTAAAAAAAGGGGGTGGGGTACTGGGAAGGAATGGAGCAAAAAAAATAAAAAAATATAAAGAATTTTATCACATTTTTTGTAATTTTTTTGAAAAGGGGGAGATTTGGCATCGCTTATTTTGCATGTAGGGGGCTGAAATTTCTAGGATTTATTTTATCATAAAAAGAGACAACTTCAGGGGATGGAAGCAAAACAAATCAGAAAATAAAAATTCCACCAAGTATAAATAAGAACCACCCTAATGATTTGTGAAAGTACTGGATTAAATAATTTATGTTTCACTTTTTTGTTGTTTTCTCTAAGGCTGTGCCAATTATATATTTTGATATTATTACATACTTATCTGTAAGTTTATTCGTAATAAATAAACTTTTTTTTTGAAAATATGTATTATGCGTAATGACTTCAAATTCAATGTCAATTTTGCATTAAAAATGTACCTACCAGAAGATGGTTTTTAAAGATGAATTTTATTTGACTTTTTAATGAGATGTCATATTTTTAGAAACAAAAAAAAATTTCCATTGATTTATGATGACCTGTTGATTCGATCCTTCACTTTTCAACCTTTTTGTCGTCAAGAGAGGATCTAGATCCCGTTCATCTTTTACAGTGAAAGGACATAAGTACGAGGAGAGGTTTGGTGAATTTCGATAATAAACCTCTTTTTCATTCATCAAGAGTAGAAAATGTGCTGAAATCAGAAATGTTATTATTTTCTGGATTCCCTCTCTTCCAATTTGAAAAAAACTGGAATCACTTGTTCAATTTTAAAATCGATTCATTTCAAAAGAACTGCTAAAATTCTCCTCTTCCCCCTCCTCCTTTCGAAACCGGACTCTTAACATCTCGCAAGCTTTTTCTCAGATTTACTTCGGTGTATAGAGTTTTACCTTCGAAAACTCCTTCAAACGCAAAGATTCCCCACGTCGCGTCGCAGTTGGTTAAAAAGAGACGATTTTAAAATATGTCTTCTAATATTTTTTGATAAAATATCTTGAAATGAGATAAAATTCAATTTTTCACTGATTTATTTTGGTTTTCAAAGCACATTTCAAGGAAAATTAGAAAGAAAAATCAGAATTGAAATGAACATGAATCAATAACCTCCTTTCAAACATCTCATCTGTATAGGCTTTAGCATCTCCTTCTTTCTAGTCATCTTGAGAATTTTAGCTCTCAAGTAGGCAAATTACAAAACATTACCTATGTCAGTTTTTCAATACGAAATTTCACGTAAATACTTGGATGCATAACTGAAACTTTTTTACATGTTTTCAATTCGTTGACATCGTGATATTTTTTAAATTATACGTACAAGTTTTCAAATAAACTTTTGTAGATGATTAAATATGACAACACGACAACCCCAATGAAAATTTATTTTTTACTACCCGAAGGACAACCTTTGAAGTTAATTTCTTGCTTTTGAAATTACGAGTATAATTAATTAGAAAAAGTACCAACAAATTGACCAGCGTTAATTTCAATAAAAATAATGAAAATGCTTTATTCCCCAGCAGTACTAAGTAGGTATCCATTGTCTTTCACGCACACACATCGCATGGTTCATTTGGACAGTTTTTTCTACTTTAATTACGTCGTACTCGATTACCTATTTTCGAAATTTTCGATTCAAAAATCGAAGAATCCATTAAATTACTTCATACCAACGTTAATATAAGTAAGTACGTAATACATTTTTATGCTTCAATTTTCTATTTAAAATTTAGAGCTCCTAAATAACTAGATAGGCCAACAATTAATGGACAAATGGACCTAATTGTCTAACCCCCTCCTCCCAATAGATAGGCCTAAGCATATGCAGCGGACATCAAGACCAACACTGAAAAAATTTGAAATATCAAAACAGCAATACTGCAGTTCATTCTAGAATAGAAAGGACAAATTAAATATTGCAAGTTGGTGAAGAAGAGGTATCCAAATTTTGAGAAATTTTGGGTAATGAATATTTCATCATACGAGTATTTAAATTTAAAATAACATATTTTTGTAAATCTGAATATGTATTCTATTTCAGACTTCAAAAATATTTCACGCCAGGAGCTGTACAAAGTACAAACATACATAAAAAGACCATCAAGATCATCACGAAAAAGTATGGAGTCTTCAACATGGGACACATTAATGGAATATTATAATTTAATGCTATCAATAATGATTATACCTTCCTTTACATGCTCAATAATCCACATTTACAAATTTTTCCGAAGCACGAGCCCTCAAACTTTGGCCAACAAAAATATTACTTTTTATTGTTCCTTTTTAATTGTCAGTAACGTTCATAATATTGTAATGACATTACCATTGTTATCAAACGAGTACAGTTTATTGCTAGGTCCCACCATTCGGGTCTATATTTTAGGATACCTTCTATCTGCAATGACAATTTTTAAATTCGTAATTGCCATAGACATATGCTTATGTTTTCGTAAAATTGCTTTATATCTGCAGCAACCTTCGGGTTCTCAAAATTCGAAATTCTGCATTTATTGTATTTTAGGTACGGGCATACCTCTACTCGAAACAGTTTTTCTTCCAACTATACAACAGGATATTAGAATACTTGGGTATTTTGCGATTATTCGTATGGTACGACTGGTTCCCATTTTCGGTGCATTTTGGTATATAAGATCGGCTAGTATTGATAAAAAAGAATTCTGGACTAAATTTTCACTACATATGAGACTTCTTTTAATGATTGGAGGATTTTCTTCGATATATAGCATAGCTGAAGTGATTATAATAAACTTTGTGATTCCAAATACTACCAGCAATAGTCTAAGAATGTTCATGTCTTTAGGTACTGTTGGAATAAATAATTTGGGGGCTTCGTTGGAAGGAATTCTTATTGGGGTATTTTTTACTTTTAGAAAAGATACTTTTAAATCTGTCACTAGTTAATGGATTAATATCAAGACTTATTTTGTAATTCATTGCAGAGGAAAATATAATTTGTTATGAAATTAGCAAATACCTAAATCGTTAGTAAAAATTGATCTTTTCTGCGAAAGCTTGTATTTTCATGAAAATAATGACTATAGGAACGAAGGCGAAAAAGGGGACGGATGATATGGTTAATTTTTCTCTTTAAAACTGAATGATTTTTATTGTACCTATTTAAAATTTTCTTGAAATGTCAGATTTTGAAAGAAAATGATACAATTAATTTATTATTAATTTATTAGGTAGATATTCTTCATTTTGAAGAATTTAAAAATCTGAATTTTCAATTAACCTATTTCTATAAAAGGAAAATAATAATAAAAATTATGTTCAAAATGTAACAAAAAATTAGTTATTTGAGATTCAAAATATTATCCGTTGTTTAATTTTCATTTGAATGACAGGATTTCAAATTTGAAAAAAAAAAACATAACAATCTAAAACCAGGACTTTTTGAAAAATCAGAGCAGGATCGTTGAATACCAACACTGTAAGTAGTCACATTTTGATAAAAAATAAAAATAATTCAAGACATGAATAGTGAATACCAAATCAAAAGCTGACATTTCAACTTTCAATAAAAAATTAAAACATTGAAACCATGAAACTTCTTGAAGGGTCACATTTTGACATAGTATTATTAACAGCTGATAATCATTTTTGGCAGCTAGTTAGCTTAAAGTTATATTTTTCGACGAATCACATCACCCTCTTGAAACTGGTGAAATTTTAAAACACATATTTCGAGTAAAAAAATCGCATATTTCAACCCAAAAAACTATTCAATATTTTTCCCCCATTTTATAAATTAAAATCCATTTTAAAAAATCTCATTTTTTCAATTTTTTGCTTAAAATAAATTTCTTTATTCGAAAACAATATTTTTCAATTTTATTAAAGAGTAATTTTTTGGATTTTGTTCACATATTTCGAGCAAAAAAAATATAATCGCATATTTTAACAAAAAAAACTGTTCAATACTTTTTTTCATTTTATAATCTAAAATCCAATTTAAAAAAAAAAATCATTTTTCATTATTTTGTTTAAAAGTAATTTCGTTGCATTTTATTGGAAATACTATTTTTCAATTTTATCAAAGAGTAATTTTTGGATTTTGTGCGATTTTTTTTTTCAAAACAAATTTTTCAAGTTTTCTTTAAAAGTAAAGAGATGATTTTTTTCAAATTTTGCCAACACGTTTTTGTAGGAGTTTGTTTCAAATATTTTCCTGAATTTTTGTTTGATTTTTTTGAATTTGTTGAACAAATTTTTTGAACTTCATAATCATACCTACACAAAATATTTTTGCATGTTTTTCAAAAGTATTTTTTTTTAATTTTATTAAAGAATAATTTTTTTGGATTTCATGCATTTTTTAAAAAAATTTTCTGAAAGCATTATTTAAAAATTTTGCTGAATATTTATAGCTAATTTTTCAAAACTTTGTCGAATAAAAAATGTACTTATAAAATTTTGTACTTCTCATTTTTTGCTTAAAATGTGTTTTTTTTTTTACATTGGAGTTAAGATTAAAAAAAATATTTCAAACCAATTACCACATATTTTTGGTTACCCTTACCATATTGAACTTTTGAATGAAAAATCAACTAAGAAAGTTCAATGAATATTGAAAATATTGAAGATAATCTGATATTAATTCATGTTAAAATCATAATTACGTATCTACGTAACTATTCTGAAGCACTTATACGATTTGTGCTGCATCATCACGTCAAACAAGCTATAAATCGCGATTAAAATACTCCTATACTCAATATGAAAATATATGCATCTTACCTTTCGATATAGATTCGGCATCGCTGATATCAGTCTGGCTGCCACACGAACAATGTCCATTTGTCTCCACCGACGATAGCAGCCTATTAGGAGGCGACGCTGAATTCGATTCCAAGCTATAACATCTCGTCCTCGACATCGGCGACGATTCTCTATTGATCCCCGAATGAAATGGAGACATGCAGCCACAATCCGAGCATGATTTTTCGGCAAAAAAGCTCGAGCTTCTTTTGAGCTGAGATGTCTCGAACGAAGTCAGACTGTTGTGTCTGGTGTAGAATGAATTTGAACCGAAGTCTAATGAAGGGGAAATACTGCAGGCGACCAGAGGTGTAGCCGAATCGGTCGAGTCTTCGCTAATACTGTTGTTACGAGTTCCACAGTACTCGCCGGGCGAAAAAGGAACCTTGGTTTTGACATTTTGGCAGTTACCGAGAAGGAGGTCTTGAGCTTCGATGGGTAACATGAACCATCGCAGTTCGTCAGCTTTTTCGTCGAACATGACTCTTTGATCGACTAATGGATAACGATGAGCCATCTAAAAAAATTAATACATTTGAGTAAAAGGAATTTTCACGATGATGATAAGGTAAGTTGTTCAATTGGTACTAACTTTTCGAGCCTTATTGAATATATTTCTGGCCATGTGCAAACAATCAGATGGATCTTGAGGGAATGGACTTTGTCCTGAGATTTTCCTCTCATTGGCAGTCATTTTACCATCGATAAAACGTACCGAATTCAACCATTTACGTTCTCGAAAGACCTGAGAAACAACCATAACCAATATATTGCTACCTTATCTTACGGTTGTTTTCAAAATTAAAATAAGTATTAATATTCGTACCAAATTAGTACGATGTTTCCATTCGCCGATCTCCGGATATAAAACATACTGTGGCAATAATTTCCAGCCTTCGGTAGCGACCATTTTCACAGCTTCCAATACAAACGAGACTTCGGCATCGGACATAAAATAAGGCAACGAAATTCTCGTAAAACCTGGTCTCAATAGTTCATAACAAGAGTGTTGCTCTTCTTTACGATGTTCATGATTTTTATTCGAGCTGTTGAAACGATAGTAAATTCAGTATTATTGCAATTCGAATAAACCCTTTTAGAAAATAAAAGATAATACACATCACATATACTTACTCATCGTCTACTAAAACCTCATCATAAGCGTTGGCTAGTTTTGCGTCGATACCTAATAAATCGTGGGCGTAGGGTCCAGCGCAGGCACATCCTCCTCTGGCTTGTATTCCGAACACGTCGTTCAAAACGGAGCAGATGAAATTATGATGGAGGAAAACTCCGCGTGTGTGTCTCACTACGAATGAAAATATCGGTAACCTTTTCACCGAACGAGATCCGTTACCGAGTAATATTATTTCTGGAATTGTTCTCAGGAATGAGAGTACAGTCCTGGAAAAAAATGGCAATTTTATTAAAGCTGGTCATTTTATGAATTTAGAGGCGAGTTATTTTTAGATTAATCGATAATGGAAACGATACAGATGGAAAAAATAGGAGCCGCAAAAAAGGCATGAATAATTTTTAAAATTTGAGCACAAAGTTGCCTCGAAATTCAGATTTAAAAAATAAAAAAATGCGAATATCATGAATTAGTGAATATTTTAGAAAAAATCATAGCTCAAGTAGGGTAGGTACATTGTTTGTTCAATTTTTCCATAAAATGGGGAATTTTTCTTACTTTGTGATTTTCTGTTCTCTTAATAAAATATTTGGCGGTCCTAATGTTTGTTTTAAATGCATAGCAAGTCCCATTCTAATCGAATCAACGATGGCTCCGGTACCACTCTCTTCACGTACTTCAATATCCTGTAAAAAGAAATTAAAATAAGTATGTAGGTATAATCAACCAAATATTTTGAAAAAAAATCTCAATTATGTGCGACTGAATATTAACTCCGCCTTCTATTTTACGCTCAACTTTTGAAAATTGAAAGCATTAAAAAAAATTAAAACGAAAAAATCAATTTTAATAAGTAAATTTAGTTTTTAAAATTTTTAAATGCATTTTTAAAAATTTAAAAATTAAAAATGCTTTTAATTTGTTTTACATAAGAATTTCATTCTTTTCAATTACAAAATTTTCTATCAAATTGACTTGGTAAGTAAAAGTATTCAAAATACAGATATGGCTAATTCAACTGCGAAAAGAAGGGATCGAATTTTGCACATTTACCTCTTTTTTCAAAACAGAATTTCACTAGATCTATGTTTTAAGATAGACAAAACAAAAAATTGAGAAAGTTTCAATTCAAATGGACACAGTACGGTCATTTTTGACCATCGATGGGAATTTTACACCCTCCCTGCACAATCTCAGAGGTTTCAAAATATATTCATTTTGCACGAAATCTTGATAAATTGAACATCTCAATTCTATTGCAAAAAAAAACAAAAAAAACATACAAAATCAATTCTTGACGATTTGGTCGCTTGAATCAATCAGTTATAAACTAAATAATTACCCCAACACCGAGTGAATGGAGAGATGTAGCACCGAAATTCATAATTTTTCTATTTTGAGCTTCGAAGTCCTTTTTTTATGTAATTTCACAGAAAAATGAAAAGAGGAACAAATGGGGTGGGAATTGATTTAATATTTCGGGATATTTTGACTTGAAAACCAAAATTTATGTTTTTTACTTCTGGAACCTATTTCTCAGATAATTGTAACGCAGAATGCTGTTGAGTACCAGCAGTGTGGAGGGAGGTGGGGGACTAAAAATCCAAATTTCTCAACGTTATCGAGTGGGGGTTTCAAAATTTATATTTTTTGACTATCCAAGTATGTTTTTCATGTCACTAAATGTAAACGAAGCAAAACGAGGTCAAATGGGCGGTATTAGATTCAAAATTACGGTCAAATTAATTCCAGAAATGGATTCCAGAGGTCAAAAAATATGCACTGCGATGACCAATTGGAAATTTTTCCAAATTTTTAGTGAAGTCCAACTAGCCTTGAAACTACACTTTGGTTTCTTTGGTGAAATGAGATCGAAAACCACTCGAGAGGTCAAAAGACATAGATTTTGATACCTCGCTCGATAACATTGAGAAATTCTGATTTTTAGTTCATCCCCCCCCCCACCACCAATCTGGAATCCCTTGGACGATCTAGCCCAAAATTAATTCAAAAATGATTCAAAAAACATGTTCTTTGATAATCCATTCAAAATTTTTCATTTTCTTTTGTTTTTTTAAAAGTGGAATAACATGAGAAATAGGCTCCAGGCATACGATTTGAAACCTCGCTCGATGGCACCCTAAATTTTTTAGATCTTCCGTTCCTTCCCCACCTCAGTGGATCATGATTTAGGTTTAGGGTCAAAATAGCCCCAGAAATGGCTTCGGGGACTTCCAAAATTGAGTTGCAATATGAGGAAAAAGCGTGAAAAATAATTGTACGAAAGATGTTCGAAATATAAGAAGTTCTAAAACTGCAATTTTCCAAAAGTTGGCTTCTTTGAGATATTGCGTTTTACTGCAGATGACCGAATACAATCAAAAAAATATATGTACCCTAAAATATCTCTGATTTTCGTTCGAATTAACCAGCACAGCTCCATCGGCGCTTCTTTCCAGCGCCTCACTCTTGAACAATTGCTTTTTAGCGATCAGTACACCTGAAAAAAAAAAAAGATTTCGATCAATAAAACATAATAATGCACTTTGAAAAATACTTTTCCATATCATTTCACTCACCAGGAGACTGCACCCCGCCGACGAATTTGTGGCCGGAAAAAAACATGGCATCTTTGTGAACACCTTTATCATTCCCAGGAAGCAGCGGATTCATATCCAAAGGTACGTAAGGGGCGGCTGAAGCATAATCCCAAAACGATAACGCTCCGTATTGATGAAGCAACACAGTGGTGGCAATATCATCGGCCAAAATGCCTGTAATATTGGAAGCGGCGGAAAAGCAGCCGATAAACTGCACGCGCGAGTTGCCATTGAGCAATTGTTTCTCTTTTTGTAGTTTATTTTCCAAATCGATGAGATCCAGGAATCCTTCTTTCGTTTCAGCTATTCTAATTACCTGTAAATATACGAATAGCTGAGTACTCATGTATGAAGAATGCACGTGTGTTCATTTGCGGCTCGTAACCAAATTGCTGGCACTCGATCTCGAGGGGTACATGGTCCATTAAGCTAACCTAATTTATGAAAAAAATGGCGAATATTTTTTCCCCTGCACATCTTCGATATAGCATAAAGATTGATACGAACATTTTGAACGTTTTTAATCCGACAGACACCCACCCACGACATCTTGTATGTTATTAATAAATCAATTCGAGCGTATTGTAATTCCTAATGACATTCATTTTTAAAATCAACCTGGCTCCGGTCCCTTTTCAAAATTCGTCGATTAATTTTGATAGGTGTACGTATAATACATAAATTAACAGACGTTACAAATATTCTCTCACACGTGTACCTATTCTGATCGAAAAATTCGTTAAAATTCTTTCAATAAGGTCTTAATGAAAATGACGTTGTTTGTTAGGAATACGTAAGTATAGAAAAATGGGCATGTGTACGTCGAGCCGCACTGACGATGAGAAGGGCGAAGTATCGGTGAACATTTTCTCGTTAATCCTATTCGGCTGATATCTTTTACACGAATAATCCGTTAAAAACAACGTAATTTATCGGTTCATTAAAGCTTTAATATGTACGGCTTGAAAAACACGGTGATTTATCGTCTGACGTTCGTGTACTACGAAAGGATAATGTCAAGCTTATGGATAATGTATTTCAATTACGAAACGTATACGAGAGCGAATCAAAACCTCCGTGACTGATTTGTAGCGAATTTGATATGGAGCAGAGTGCAGATATCGATGTACAAAGTATAGATTTCTGTTTAGTTTGAAGAGGTAATTAGAGAAATGTATTGAAGTTTAGTGTCATAGGATTGAAGGGGACTTCAGAAATAATAAAAATAAGCTTAGTAGTGCACGAAAATGTGATTTTAATGAAAATAATGACAAATAATGACTAAATTTGGCGCAAAAAAAAAGACAAACAATGATCAATTCTGATAACCAAAAAATTTTTTTTTTGATGAATCTTATATTTGACAAAATTATGTTTTTTTTTCTTACAATTTGTTCAAAATATTTTTTTCTTAATTAACTTTTCTGTTACGATTCTTTTTCAACAATTTTTTGGGATTTTTTTTAAAACACTTTTTGAAAAATTTTTGTCAAAATTTGTCAAAAAACTATTTTTCTAACCAAACAAATTTTTTCAATTTTTAAAAAAATTTTTTTTCAATTTTCAAGAAAATGTTTCTCAACACTTTTATAGGATTTTTTCTTAAAAATGATACATTTTTTCTGAGCACCCAAAATTACCTATTTAATAATTTTTTTGGCAGTCAATTTTTTTCAAAAGATTTTTTGAGATGATTTTTCATTTTCTTTCTTTATCATAAGAATTTTTTTTAAATTGTGGGTAACTTTTTCAATAAATTTTTGCGAGTTTACTCGTGTTTGCTTCAAAAAAATTTTCCAAAATTTTCCAACAAATTAAAAAATGAATTTGTGATTTTTTTTTCAAAAAAAAATTATTTCGAAACATTGTTAACACTCCAAAATTATAAAGAATACAAAAATTGGTCGTAAAAAAATTGAATGACGTTTAATCATTTACTTCTACTCAGATTTTTTACGCATATTTATCTCAATTTTTTGAAAAATTAGAAACACCAAATTTTTGCACCCTTGAAAAGAAACTGGTTCGAAATATCAAACAATTTTGACTCCATTCAAAATCTTTCCCAAAATCAGAAAATTTAGGGAAGAAATCGATAACTTTTCTAAATAAAATTGGTCAAAATGAATTTTTTTTTTTCAAAATTTTAGAAATGAAATAAATACTTATGTAATTACGTAGGTTCCTTTAAACACCTAAAGTTCGACAAAATGCACCTTGAAAAACAAAACTTTTAGAAATTACGATTTTTAAAAATTTAATCAATAAAATTTGGTGATTTTTTTTGAAAGGCGAATTTCAAAACTTTTCAGATTTCCACTGACTTTTCAACTTTTTGAAAATATAAAATGATAACATCTTAGAAAATTCCTAAAAGTAGGAAAAATGTAAAAATTGCCTTTGGACCACTCAAACAGCGTATTTCTTAAAATATCAATATCTTTAAATATTTTAAAATACTCTCTGAATCATATTTTAGGAACGAATATTAACTCCAAATATGACCAAAATTAATATCCCAATCTTTGATTCCTTTTCTCCCTCACCACACCAACAATCATCTCTCAAAATACTCACTCTAGCGCCGATTTCCTTCCACGGCAGTAAAACGGAATGATGCTCATTCGAGCCTACAAAAACCACCGGAGGTTGTTCCAAATCCAAGGCACGGATGAGCTTTTGCAAAGCTGCCGTGCATCCACTACCGGCAAACACCACAGCATCATTTTCAGTCGCGTGAACTGCATTCCGTACAATATCTCGAGCTTCTTGTCTGTGCACAAAAATCATTAAAGTATAATTCAGTGCAAAACACACAACCTACATTAAATATTTAATCAGCCACACTCTAATTAAGCAATCAATTCTGTCTACCTGTATAGACTAGACTGTAACGCGGTAACATTCGAGGACGTGTGGGTATTCGCGTACAAAGGTAACACTTCCTTCAAAATATAATCTTCGATAAAATGCAGCGATCTCCCAGAAGCCGTATAATCGCAGTATACCACTGAAAAAAATTAATAAAATCGAGGTTAGACTAAAATAAAAAGAAACAACTTTCACCAAATTGGTTGAAAAAAAAATTAATTCGATGTGATTAGAAGACCAATCTCGTTACAATGAACTTTGAAGGTTTCTTTAAAAAAAAAAAGTGCAAAGCTGTGTCGAGTTGATTCACGTCATTAACGGAGGTATGATAGGAGGGTAGAGAAAGGACAGAGGTGTCTAATACAAGTGTAAGAAGTACGAAACACGAGTATATCTCGTAATATATTAAAAATGATTTAGCATCGTATCATTATAATGAAATAATATATCGATAATCAAACGTTTAATTAATTATATCGCTTGATTTATCAACGAATAGATAAACTCGTAAATTATAACAATAATGCATGGTCATGCCTACTGTACGACACGTCGTCGTGACCATTCAACAGATCGGAAACAGGGATAAGATAATTTCAGAAAATGGGTCACGAGTAGAAAATATTTTTAACGTACGGAAATGACCATTATTGTAGATTACATGGGTGTGAAAAAAATTAACCGAAATTATTCGTGTTTTGTAAATCATTGACTTCGTGAAGGTTTCAAGCTTTTATTGTTGAACTTGAATTTCATTTTTACACTTTTTGAACCACCGTTGCCAAATTTCCATCTCAATTTATTCGTACCTAGTTTTCCTGAATACATTTGGACAATGACTCTGGTGAGGTAAGGGGGTAAATCGGTCTTTGGTCGAAATTCAAAATTCTTTTCAGAGCTTCCGATTTGTTAAGGTAAAATATAATTTTAGAGCTCATGCAGAATCCTTTACTTCATCCCCTGGGGACTGGACCCTCGAAATAGTGATTTCAAGCTGAAAAATGCTATCTCAGCGAGTTTAAAACCGATTTTCATCAAACTTGGTAAGTGGGTGCAGGTATACTCGAGAGGAACGTTGTGAAATTTTTTCAAATTTTTCCTACCCCTACAATGACCTTGAAATCTACTTTGAAAATTTCAAATCGCCACAATTTTGATGTGGGCACGAAAAAAATTGTTTTTTCATTTTTCAGAACATTTTGCACGACTCAGAATTTTTTTTGATTTTTGCCAGTGGAAGGTCATGCCGAAATTTTCAAAAACCTTTTTTTTATTCCGCTTTCCTCCTTCAACAAGGTCATTTCTGGTCAAAAATTTTTTTTGTTCAATATATCATCAATGACATCAAAATACACCATCAACCCGAATTTAGATCAAATTCGTTCATTTTTTCTTTTTTTTTTTCAATTTTCTTCTAAAATACCAAAATGACTTCATTTTGAGAACTTACATACGGCCTCCTTCAAGATAAGCTAGGGGCCTAAAAATCATGTCAGGACATGTTTCAAGTCGATATTCATAAAATATTGCAATTTCAGCAAAATCGAGAAATTTCGATTTTTTTCAACCTATTTCATGTAAAATTTTTCAAAATCAAAAATACTCAATTTTGTGAAAAAAGCAAAAAAAATTTACATTTAATAAGATTTTACCAATCAAATATTAAATTTCAATTCTTTCTTTTTTAATCATTTCTTCAACATTTTGGTTAGAGTGTTGGCTCAATTTTTTGGCATTTAACAAAATATCAAAAATTGAAGAAAAATGTTTCAATTTGCATTCTCATTTTTTTGAGCAACTGACACTTAAACTGAAAACCATCAAGACAGAAATTTTTTGGGCTATTATTTCTCAGTTTTTCAATTGAAAAAAAAATTGACTTTTCAATATCTTGGAAAACTTTCCTCGACCTTTTTATGATATTTCGTCAAAATATCATCTTAGCCTTTTTTTTCATCTTGGATTTTAGGTCCTTTTTTTTTGATTGACCCTCCGCCTTGAAATATATCCATATTAAAAAATCCATTTGGAAACAGATAAAAATAGATTTGGTTCAAAATTTGAATCTACTCAAATCTTAACCATGAATGATTGAACATAGCGATGTCATAAGCTATGAAATTTCAACAATCAACAAAAAATTGAGAAATTCTACAAATTGACGCCTTAATATAACCAGAAGGCTAGAACACCATAAATTAATCTTGCATAATGCACATAAAAAATTTTTCATTATTTGTGCGTTTGATTCGCCTTCGGTATAAGTAATCGTGGCGTACGTATAATAAATCATCGAACACGTGATCAAATAATGCTGAGCGCTGCATAAATAAATTTCCCGCCATTTGAAACCACATGCTCACATGCCATCGATATGAATGGAATGCCACCATCGTCTCGTGTCCAAACTTTACACAGACGACTTGACACCATGCACGAACAAAACATCACCGTTAACATGAAAGAATAAGTATTGGTAATACCGACCGAATACTATTGTCAATTATTCAAAGAAAGAGTACACAATCTGTGGTCAGCGATAATAGACCTCACGATGAGATCATTTCGTGAAAATAAACAAAAAACTTGACACTGACAGGAAACAGGTCAATGGTCATTTGAGTCATCATCTATACTAATAAAACACCACTACCAATATAAACAGAAGTCATTTTTCAAAGTTGGTAGAAGTATCATTGGCTGACATCCCTGGACCAATGGTTTGGGGAAGGAGCTAGGGGAGGGTAATTGTATTTTCAATTGAAAAAATCAAGTTCCAGTGGAAAATTTTGCAAAAGTGATTACCTTACGTTGAAAAAAATTGAAAAAAATTGCATTCTGATTTGGAATAACTGAGAGAAATTTCATTTCAATTTAGAAATAATTTCATCCGAATTGAAAATTTCCAATTTTTAACCTTTTCTCCCTCAATACAGCACATTAAAATTCTAATCTGTCCATATTCCCACGATCCCTTTATAATATGTTTACTTTTCGAATCACCCTACACACCCATACAATAATCTGACAACACGGAAAACGACGCCGACATTTCTTAGACAATTGAAACGGACACCATCTGCATCATCGTACAAATTAACCATTTCCGCGTACACAATAAAGGCATTCGAATTACTCAGAAATAAATAAATAAATAAAAACAGTACACAATCGAGCCATTGGCGGTGGCGTTTAATAGTGGCATACTTGTCTTTCGTGTACATTGCTGCAGACTGCAGTCAATAACCTAAACAAAGCACGACGTTTTTCATTCATAAAACATTCAATACCACTCGTAGTATTTTTAGCTGGATTTACCACTTTTTTTGCTTGTGAAAAAATAAAGACTATTGAACTTGACCTAATTTTCAAGAACGACGAGTAGAAATGCATTTTTATCACGTTTCGGTGCTTTTAAAAATACTTATACGAATGTGATGTGACGGTTTACAAGATGTACAGCCCTTTAGACTCGTCGAGATGTACCTTTTTCAGGCCTCTTGCATTAATTGGGATCAAACTAGGTCAGATGGGTTTTCGAAGCAGTTTATCGATGTTGCAGGATATATGATGAAATGGACTTTTAGCTTTTACACAATGAGAATAAAATTAAAATGAGTTTATTTTTTTGAACGAGATGTAAAAGTATTGATGAAAATGTGTATGGATAAGAATGACAAAAATCCTTTAAAAAATGAAAAAAAGAACACAAACTCGATAAATAAAATTTAAGTAGTTTTTCATAAAAATACCATTTCTGAAAAAGTCAAAACAGTTCAACTTATGGCTGATTGAATATCGCAGATTCTATTTTTCCCCAAAAACTTCTGCCATTGAAATTGTGACATTTCCGAGTTGAAAATTGCGTCAACCTCGTCAATTGAAAATTTGTACCAAAATTAAGTCACGGATTAGCGTTTTCTTGATTTTTGAAAATTCGTTCAAAAATAAAAAAAATGAGGTCAATTTTGAAGAGAAATTTGAAACTGAAAAAATACGATTTCTGACCAATTCAAAGTTGCTGATTTCGATTTTGAGGAAGTTTTGGCGTTGGTGCCTCGTTCATGAGGCATCGGCACTCTTGGCCTAGAAAAGTCGATTTCTGAGCCAATAAGAATTGATGGCTCAAAAGTCAAAACGAACTCGAAATTCGTGATTGGTGAACCAGAATCAGTCGGAAGTCAAATTTTTAATACATTCGACTCGATTTTTTGATATTCGCCCGAAAATCGAAAGAATTTCAAACGATTTTGGAACGAATTCAGGGATGTTTTTTCATTAATTTGAAGTCAGCAACAAATTTACTTTTACTAAAATTATAATTTTTTAAAACTGCTTTAACAAGGTGTCTAACTGGATTTTTTTAAATAGAATTCCATGACTTTTTCCCATGTTGTTTAAATGCTGATCCCCCACCGAATTTAAAAATTTTTTCGTTCAGAGTAACATTCTCTTTACAGGGTGTCCGTCCAAAAAATTTCAAATTTAAGACAGAGCAGCTGTCATTTTTAAAAAAAAAATCATATTTTTTTGACACTTTTTAACTTTATATAATTTTTTAAAACATTTTTGACATTTTTTCCACAATTTTGAAAAAAATTTCAAAATTTGGACAGAAAAAAATCAAAATGTGGCCATTTTTAAAACATTTTTTGACATGTACCAAAAAATATGTCATCAAGCATCGTGGTCCAAAATTTTCAAATTTGAGAGAAAAAATCAAAATAATAAAACGAGTTGAAGTCATCAATGACGTAGTCAGACAGTCATTCATCGGGGGGGGGGGGGGGGGGGTTTTTTAAAAAAAATTTTTTTTTTTT
>FIZU01025696.1:0-23667 GCA_900064475.1 Pseudococcus longispinus
AGACATTATGTCAGAGTTTTTTGGAATTGTAAAAAAAATTTTAAATCAGCAAAAGTATATCGTATGTTTTATGGTTTCATGGGTAGCATGGAAATGACGGTGACTTTTTTGTCGAACTTTTTTGAATTTGGAAAAATTTTTAGATTTCTACTGACTTTTTGTGCTTGGAATTGGATTTCAAAAAATTTTCAAAAAAATTAAACTACGAAATTCACTTACGAAAATCCTTTACAGTGACTTTTAGATATTTTGTCTGACTTTTTTGAACTTGGAAAATTTTTCAAAATTCAAATGGATTTTGGACTTTGAAAATTTCAAGAAAATTTCAAATATGGCGACTTTAAGGTATTGAAAAATTCAATGAGCAAAAGCATATCCTATTTTTTATAGTTTCATGGATAGTATGGAAATTCTGGAGACTTTTTTTTAGACTTCTGATAACTTCTGAATTTTAAAAAGATATATCCATGTACCAAATGTCCGCTTGAAGAGTGAATCTACCTGTCCAAAATTTCCTCATCAGAAATAAATTTTAGATGTCAATAATCATACCCGCATCTTGATTTCCAAATTAAAATTTTCCAAAATTTTGAGTCAAACGCAACCCCTTAGGGGCACCTTTTGCTTATTTTGGTAAAATGACGTCAAAAACTGTCTCGAGAAGAATAAAAAAATATAATTTTTGAAACCTTACTTCATACGGTCGAAAACTTTTGATTTTTGCCCCTTTTTCCATCTTTCTGGGGCATCTTTGGGTTTTAGTTCAAATTTACTCCATAAGAAATGGATTCCATAGGTCAAAATACAACAGGTACACATTGATATGCAACTGCTGAAAATGTTGGAATATTATCGAAATTTCTTTTAAAATTAGCAAAATATTGTAAAATTTCAACGTTTCTTCGATTTTCACCCTAAATTTTAATCAATTTAAACCAAATTTCGAAGATTTGTACGACGTTTCAACAAATTTTCAACAATATTTTTCATTCAACACTGAATAAAATTAGGGATTAAAAAAATAAAATACATAATACTATACTTTTTGGGTTGATTTTACTTACAATTTAAAAATTGTAATTTTTTACCAAAAAAAAGTATTATTTTCCAAAATAAAGCACTTTTACAGTAAACTTGATGAAAATCTGGTCCAAATTCAATATAAATCTGGAGAAACCGAATTTCACCATTTTTTTTAGTCGTTTTTGAACCTCTGATGAGATTTTGATTTTCCTCAGGATTTTCAAATTTCTCCAGAAAGGTTGAAAATTGCTTAAGACCGCTGAAAATCAGATTTTGACTCTTCCTTCGAGTCACTGAGTAAGAAAATTCACTTTTTCAGCGAATTCCTTCGGAGCATTTAAACAAGTAGGTATTTTTTTCCAACCAGCTTTCAAATTTTGAAAAGAGGTGAATAGCTGAAAATTGGTCAAATCGACTAGTTGCCCAAATATTTAACAAATTAGAAACAATTGACCTAACTATCATCAATTTTATTGAAAAATAACTCCATTTCAAAAATGTTTGCAGAAAAATGAGAATTTTTAAAAGCTGGAAAATTCACCTCAAATCGAAAAATCAACTTGGGCAGTAAAAATTCAAATTTCAATTACGATACACTACTCGTATGAAAATAATTTTGAAACTGTTCTTTCTGAAAAATAAACTCATTCAAATTCGAGCAAAACAGTCAAATTCTGATTCGCATTATTCAAACCCGAAAAATTCAAACATCACACCAAATACTTCGCTACACTGAAAAAATCAGATACGACCTTTGAGAGAATAAGGATTAAGCCAAACAGAAATTTCTGTTCATCAATTGATATCTATATCTACAAATCGAGTAATTTTTCACAAAAATACAGACAATTGAAAAAATCTCGAAACACTTTACCCCCAATACCACATCTCCTCATACAAAATCGACACTTATATCACGACAATTAAATAAAACCGAACTGTATCGCGGTCTACACCACTGCACAGGTTTTCACGGTCGCTGAATCCAATACAGAGGTTATTTTTAACGTACGAGTACATCTTTCTGGCGCCATTTTACTTAAAATTGCCAAGTCGAAAACGTGTATCATACAGACGCGAAAGCTAGGAAAAAAAAAACAACGAACGGAAAACAGTTATTCGAACATTGTTACGGGGGTATTCGAATTGGAAATTCGTTTATTCGGTATGTGAAAGTAATGGCGATTATACTGGTAGGATAAAAGCTATACGGCGAATCGCAGTTATAAATAATTTCACAAATGAACGATGCGCGAGTTAATTTTCAAAGCGAGAGAAAAAGCTGATGGTAAAAATACCAGCAGTACGTATACCATCCATATCATAGATTCTTTGATAAATCGTATACGTAATGTGCAGCAAAAAGACAAAAAAAAATAATACGATAGATGCGTTGCCTAACCTCTCGCCTGTACCTATTCTACGTATAGATACGTTCCAGCGGCATTTTCGCTTGTACAGCGCAAAGCAGCAACAACGAAATACACAAATGGAGCGTATACGTAGTACGAGAAAGAAACAACCCCTTTCCAAACGAGATCACCCCACAGTGTATATCGTCGGCGTAAGAAAATCCTCAGCCGGAAGTAAGATAAGCTGTTTTGTTCATTTCACGTTTAGTAATAACATTAAGGTTTATAAACGAAAAAAAATTTCCTGTGGGAAAATAATTTTCCACACAGCGAAAAGCTTCGATCTTATTATTTCGAAAAGAAAATGTTATTAACCCTGACACAGATTTGTAATTCAATACATGTTAGCAGAAAAAATTCCATTACGTTGGGTGAATTTCTCATTCAAAACAGTGTTTCCAAAGTACCACTATTAAATGCACCCTTAAAAATCCCAACAACAGACACCTCTTTAAACTATCCGATGAAATACCCCTTTTTTCTCTCGTACGTTTGTGTACTTTCACATCATTATTTTTTTTCCTTTACCATATGCTTATAAATTCGATAAAAATGCAACTCGGTTTGAAAATGGGAAATTCGCCCGTAATTCGGTCGTTATTAACTTATCAATGGACAGTCTGTTTAAATCTACTTCAATTATCTCATTTGTGACGGACGTGGACAAAATTTCCTATCAATATATATGCTAATGAGTACGCAACTTAGTCGTCGTACAGTTTCTATGACGCAAAGGGGTTACGTCAAATGTGCTTCTGTGTCCCTACCCTCTACCGTCACCGTATTGTTTCCTTTTACCATATGATTAAAACAACCGGGCATCAATTTCGCTACTGCATATTATTTTCACACTTCATTCTACATAACTCGAAGAGCAAATGAAATTTTAATACTGTATTTTTCTCGCCGGGGTTTATTACATTCGAAGTCTTCTCTGCTTTCGTCTTTTCCCAGCCAACTTAGCACCACTGGGGACTGGAAATTGGCGAGAGAAAAAAAGACGTGACAATTTTGTAAAAATATTTTCAAAACTTGAGGTTTACCCAGTTTGGGAAGTATTATAGAATGGCAGGCGCCGTTTGCACTATTGGAATTGAGATGGCATTTCTCGTACGGGTTTTATTCGAGTATCGATGGTTTTGAATAAATTGGGAATTCTTTTGATGGCGAAATATACCACGAAAGCGGAGTTGTGACAATCGCGAACCTTGACTCTAAATAAAAGTGAAATGATCGTAATAAGAAACGAAAAAGTAATTTTTAAATTTTTGTAAAAAAAAATGAAACAGACAAAAACCAAAATACAAAACTGAAACCTGAAACTTGAATTTAATCATGAGAAAATAAGAACAATAATGAAATAAAAACCGAAACCAAAGAAAAATTAATTGACTTTCGGTCTTGAATTCTTGGCATTTTCATGTTTTTGTTTTTTTGGGACCAATATTTATGGTTTCTTTCAAAATTTAGCGTAATTTTTGTCATTTTTTGAGGCCAAAATTCATGATTTTAGATTTGTGGAAATTGTCACGCTTTTATTTAGCCATTTCTTGATTGTTTCTAAATTCTCGAAAAACTTTACTACTTCAAATTCAAAGACCAAAACCAAAATAAAAACCAGAACCGAAACCAAAACCGAAAATCTAATTCATGAAATCGAAATTGAAACCAGAATCACGAACTGATGAGGAAATGAGACGAGAACGGAGACTGAAAACCAAAATTGAAATTATCAATACAAATTTCACGCCTATAAATACCAAAATGTGAATTATTGAAACGAAAACCACGAAATTCAGAACCAAAATTATTGGCAAAATTTGAAGACAAAAAATAATATTGCAAATTCAGAGGTGAAAACCCAAAACCGAAACTGACAATTTTTACCAAAGAATTGAAACTGTTTATTTCTAAATTTTGGTTTTGGTCTCAATCTCTGTCAACATCACATCAAAATATCATCTAGCTACCAATAGATCATTAAAAATCCCTCTGCTTTGAACTAATATATCAACAAACACTTTAAATAATTTGCCTATCTTCTCCCTTGAATAGAAAAATTCAATTGGAAATTGAATTGCATGTTCAATTTCCCTGATTTCACCTAAAAAATTCCTCCTTCAAAATTATAAAACCATTGAAGATCTTGCTCAAGAAATCGATCTTTTGAGACTAATTTAAAGATATTTATAAGCAATTTTTTTTGAAAAATGGAGCAAAAAATAGCTGAACATCATTTCCTTCAAAAAAGTAGGTACAGAGAGAAGGGGAAGGGGGTTGATATTTTGTGAACTTTGAATCCACATGATTTAGTTTATATTGATAAATTTGCAAAATTGATGGGGAGGGAAGGGTCGGGTCGAAAATTTTCCTATGAGTAAAAATATTTACAGGGTTTATAATGTGCAATTTTTCAATAGGAGTCATAGGGAGATTTTTTGGAAAGATGGGTGGCCCCTTGGAAGAGGAGGGAGTTTTATTTTCGGTACACGTGTTATTTTCCTTATTCTAAACAACTTTTATTACTTGAAAAGGAGTTCTATTTCACATAATTTTAACGTAAAACGCAAAAAATTGAATTATACAGTCATTTAGAATAACGATTTGCAAATTGGGGAGGAGGAGGGGGAGGGATCGGATCAAAATTTTTCATACAACCAAAAATAAAAGTCCTCACCATTTCCATACTGCCCATGAAACTATAAAAAAATATGATATTCTTTTGCTCATTAAATTTTTCAAGTCCATTAAGTCCTGATATTTGAAATTTTCTTCAAATTTTCCAAGTGCAAAAAGTCATTTAAATCCTGAAAAATTTTTCAAGTCCAAAAAAGTCTGGCAAGATGTCTGAAAATCAGCTTAATGTCTGAAATTTTCCAAACCTAAATATTTACAAGTTCGAAAGTCAACTGACACTTGATAAAATTTATCAAAATCGAAAAAGTCAGAATTTCTAAAATTTTCCAAATCCAAAAAATCCCTTGAAATCTGAAAAAAATTTGGTCCGAAAGTCAGCGTGATTTTTAAAATATTTCAAGTCGAAAAAGTCTGAAGTGTTTGTCAGACAAAATGTCTAAAAATCGGCATGCTCTCTGAAATTTTTTCTAAATCCAAAAAATGAAGGGAAATTTGAACCTTTTTTTTTTGAGTCCAAAAAAGTCTGACAAAATATCTGAAAGTCAGTAAATTCAAAAAAAGTCTCAAAAAATGTCCAAAAATCAGCGTTAGGTAAAATGCTGTCTTACAATATTCTAATTTGAATTTTTCTTAAAATTTTTCAAGTTCAAAAATTCATTTAAATTCTTAAAAATTTTCCAAGTTCAAAAAAGTCTGACAAAATGTCTGAAAATCGGCGTAATATCTGAAATTTTTCAAATTCAAGAAGTCTTCCTGACAAAATATCCGAAAGTTACCCTGATTTATAAAATTTTCCAAGTTCAAAAAGCCTGAATTGTTTCTCTGACAAAAAATGTCTGAAAATCAGCATTATCTTTGAAATTTTCCAAGCCCAAAAAGTCAATAGAAATCTAAAAATTTTTCTAAGTCCAAAAAAGTCTGACAAAATGTCTAAAAGTCATTGTCAGGGAATTTCGTCAGGTTTTTTGGAGGAATTACTCATATTAAAATTATATCATATGCTAAAATATTTACAGAGATTCTATGTATAATTTTAGTTTGAAAAATTTTTCAACTGGGATCCTAGGTACAGAGATAGAAGAATCTTTTGGAAAATGGGACGAACCCTCAGAAAATGGGGACTGTAAAAAAATGGAACCTCAGCTCATTGTTTTAAAACTGCGTCCTAGATTACGAAACAATCATAAAAATCGCTTTCAACATTTCGATAGCACATAACTTCCTTTTGCGACCTGCCATCACTTTGCTTTCGAATAATTTGCCTATCTGTTCCCCTACAACAACAAACGACAATTAAATTGCATACTCGGTCCGCCGTAAAAACCTCGACGTTAATAAAATTGCATAACCATTGGTTAAACGGCGTATCTCGGCGCCCATTCGCTAGATACGATACGCCACTTCATATAATAAATTTGGCAAACGATCGGATAAAAATTATTTTGATGTGTTCATTGCTTCTTCGGTTTGTAGAACAAGCCTGCCACCCCGTCTCACCACCCCCCGATTCGATTATCTTTCTGTCAACGTTCCGGAGCCGAAAGACCGGGGGATTAAAAGCATACGCCGAGCTACGTATATCCATCCATGTAAAACCTGCTTCATTGCGAGCGAAATTCGGACGACGAGAGAAGGGTGTTGAAAAAAAAAAAAAGGTAACGGAGATTTTAAAGCACGACCGTACAGTTTGGATTAAATTTAATGAAATTCTGATCACATCAAATCATAGCTAAAGGGATTATGTTGAAAAGTTTATTTTGTCAGAGATTTCGGGGCCGAAGAAATGAGAATTACAACTTCCTTTAAGAACCGTGTTCAAACATAAATTACTAAATCAAGTGCTAATAGCTGAAGGCTTTTATTTCCTTCATCTTTGTCTTAATCTGACAAAGTGCCGACGTTATTACAAGTTTTTAGTTTTACTCCGGCATGGCAGCGAGATTGCGAATTGCGATTCTTCGTCATTCGTCTCGCAACACGTCGAATATCTATCGCCAAATATCTCAACGTAAAAACAACGTCGACACACGTTAATGTTTACACCATTTTCACGCAGCCATCTCGACGACGACGTATTGTAATTCGAAAAATTTCCTCGTCGAAGCTCCGGCCCATCAACGCCACACGCATTTCGTTGCCTAGAATAAAGAAAAACCGCCTCGGATGAGGAAATTTCGTCGTTAGGCCAAAACAAAGAGCCACAGAGAGACCTTAGAAGGCAGCTCGTGCTTATGACGGCGCACGTGAAAGGCTGTTATTTTTGTATCGCTGATAATAGCCTCTTTGTTTCTCTCTTTCAACTCTCAAAGTATCGATGATTTCTTCGCAGGCGAAAGTTTTGACAACGAGCCCGGCGGCGCGGCCTGGCCTCCGTGTAATTTGAATCGGTAAACATTGATGCCGAAAGTTTATCGGCGCGCCGGCCGCATCGCGACCGACACAATAAGCTCATTTAATGGTAGCGAATTTTGTTTTAGATTTTCGACGATTGTTTCAAATCTATTGTGTAATCATGGCCTCATTTGTAGCTCGGCTGCAGATAACGTGGCTGAATTTAAATTTTATACAACGCCGAGGCCTCCATCGCCATCTCCATCGCCGCCGTCTCTCGACAACTTTCCTAATAAAACTTTTTGCCGTTTATCATTCGCGTATATGGGGCGATAATTCACCTATTAAAGTATCATCAACGGGACCTCGAATGTAATTTTTTTCCTCTTCGTTGGTTCCCACGTCGCCGCAAATAAATGAGAATTTTCAACTCCATTTTCATGATATTGTCGTCGTGGTCGTATTCAGCCTCGATACGTTGGGAAAATAGCGAAAATACGAATTTAACCGCCGTACACCTTTCATCGGAGAATTCTTCGGCCTTCGATTTTTCATCATTTCGTCCTTCCCGAGTCCACTCTCGAATAAAAATACGATCTGCTTTTTCACCATTCTCCGGCTCATGCTCGGACTGTCCTGTCATGTCATAACAAATACACCGAGATGAAATCTTGCATATGATGCACCTGCCAGCCGATGATTAGGCAATTTATGGGCCATGCCGCCGATCGCCATGCTAGGTTATTAACGAGGGCTGTCTGTTCGACGCTGTTCGGGAATTCGGAGCCGGCTATATACAATTTATCATTCGCGTATACGCGTTCGAGAAATAGCATAACGCGCGTATACACGAGTAATTTTCATCGTTGCCCCTTTCAAACAGACAACTATGCAATTCTTCATACGCTCGTGCTCGGAAAGCTATATGAATTCGGAGCCAACAACGTGCTCTTTTCATCGTGCCAGCGCCGCGCGCCGCCGCGACGTCCTAGTCGAGATGTATTACTGATTTTTCTTCTTGTTTCGCTCCGAGAGTCGAGCCGCCTTTGCAGCCGCCAGTTTATTAGCCCAAGGCGCAGATTTTTCAACCAGACCTTTTATATAGCGTATGATACGAGCCGCTGGTCTAGGTATGTTATTTATACGCGTCCAGGTTGTGTAAAAGTTGCATAATGTAGGTACGTAGCGGAGGAGAAGGGTACGGGATAATGGAACGTTTCGTTTGAATTTTTATTGCCATTTTGAGATATTTTTCAAAAAGCAAAAAGAATTGTTACTCTAAATATAAATTAATAGGAAAAGGCTGGGATGAATGAGGATTAAAGAGGAACTCGATTCTGCAAAAGGTATTTTTCCAAATAATCTATTCGTATGGCAATTCGATGAACTTGAAAATCAAAGCAGTCTGAAATCCAATTTCTATAAATCTCTTATCCGTGTCAAAAGTACCAATTTCGAAGGCAACTATAACCAAACTTCTTCCCCCAATGTCCTTTCATGTCATCACATTCACTTCACAGATGCACCAGCACAGCCAGACAGCCCTTCGAGGGAGGGTTGGTGAAAAAATAGATTTGATGTAAAATTTAAACAAAACATCCAAATATTATCGCACCAAAGAGCAAATTTTTGCAGAAAAAGACATTCAAAAGCTGAAATTTCATCATTTTCCAACTTTCCAGTGTTCAAGGGCGAGGGGGATTCGTCAGATTCTCTGCCTCCCTGTAAATACGACACTGCACAGATGAATGAACTACAGGGTGGTTCAAATAGAAGGGTGCATATTTTGAAATTTAAAAAAAAAATGTCGGCTGCAAAAATATTGAAAACTAAGTCCCTTAGAAAAAAAACTAATAGCTCATAGGTGAAAGAGAATTTCAAGCTCTACAATTTTCATACCTTGAATTATTTTCATAGCACCCTTAGTTTGGCCAGAAAATCCATAACATGATTTTTTGAAGAAGAAGAAAAATCATTTGAATGAATAACTTATTTATGGGAAATCACATCGATTGGAAATTGGACTGATGAAAGAGGATTGAAAAAATTTATCATTAATTTACGGTATTTTACGGCAAAATTACGTAAATTACAGTATTTTACGAAAATATCACGTAAATTACAAAATTTTACAAAAAGTTACGTAAATTACGGTATTTTGGTATTTCATGAAAAATTACGTATTTTACAAAAAATTACGTAAATTATGGTATTTTATGAAAAATTATGTAAATTACGATATTTATCAAAAAATTACGTAAATTACCGTATTTTACAAAAAATTACGTAAATTACCGTATCTCACGACGAAATTATGTAAATTACCGTATTTTACGACGAAATTACGTAAATTACCGTAATTTGCTGTCAACATGGAAATTTTTGTGTGATTGAAATAAATTTAAAAAAAAACTAATTCAACACAATTAATCGGAAAATTACGTATATATGGTAATTACGGTAATTCGTGGTAATTTACCGTAAAATTTTATAAAATGAGGTAAATCATATGGATTTGCAATGAAATTCGGTAATTGCATCAATCATATTGAAATTATGGTAATAAAAGAAGAGCAATGGTAATTGATCATTTTTATGCTGGTAATTCATGGTAAAATACCAATAGTTTACCACCATCACCATCAAAAATTCTTAAATCGGGTCTGATTTTATGATATTTGGAGTGGGTAATTTTTGCAAAAGTCTACAAGTTTTCGATGAATCGATTAAAATTTTATTCTTCAACGATTTTATCGAAATTCGATCATTTTTCTCGCATTTTGAACAACTTTCATCTCATTTTCAAAAACTTTTGAAATATTATTTTGCCCAATTTCATTAAAGTTTTATCGGGTTTTTAGCACTTTTCCATAATTTTTATGGATTTTAATTTTTTTTTTGCTTCAAAATTTGAAGAACACTTGAAATATTTCAAACCAGTTTTGAGCTGTTTTGAAATTTGAACAACTTTATCATTACTTTGTCAGTTTTCTCCTCATTTAAATGAAATTTTCGAGGTGCTTGAGCAATTTTTCTTTCATTTTAAACAATTTCCATCAAATTTTCAAAAAATGGGGCAGTTTTTCAAGCAATTTCATCGATCTTGCGTTATTTTTAACGATTTCTCAATGAAAATTTCAACATTTTTATGATAATTCAAGAATTTTCGTGATATTTTGTGCAATTTAAATGTAATTTTTTCAACTTTGCCGTTATTTTATCGAAGCGTGAAAGGGACTTCCTTGAGTTTACTTCCAATTGGAATTTTTTTACGCCATTTTTAAATAGTTTTGCGATATTTTACGCCATTTTATCAACAACTCATGTACTACTTTAAAATAAAGTCTGATCAAAGATATTTTGAAAATTCATCCAAAGTTGAATTTCCATCAATAAAACCCGTATACAAAGACACTAAAAAGTTCAGAAAACCTGAAATTGTTGCAAATCCTCGCCTCGAGAAATAACGATCAAACTCGAATAAAATTTTGAGAATTTTATCATCTTCGCCACTAATTCAATGTTTTTCAAAACCACTGCAGCTTTTAGCGCAACGAAAGATCTCATTCTACGAAAGCTTCCATCATACGTAGAAATCCATCTTTAAAACGTAATCTGTTGAACCACTGTTATAAAAAACCACCCGATTCGAGTACGAGTCGGTCGTAACGGCGAAAAGTTAAATGAGAATAGTAAGATATTCGTATTATGCAGGTTAATTTCGAGGAACTAGCAGCATCCGACAGATTATCTAGGCACACACGTTCGGCAAAACTTTGTAAAAAGTCTCGATTATAATTTCGCAAGTTGCTGAGTCGAGCTGGTACACGTTCCACACGTAACATCTTACTAGCGTCGAATACTATACAAGATTAAACAAAGTATAAGCTATAAAATGTGATTAGGATCGTAAATTATCATACAAGAAAAATTAATTAAACTCGAAACTATCGCTTAATCCATTAAAGCGTCGAAACACAGCTCCTCAAGAACGAGAGAACGAGAATAAGGTAAAATAGCTTTAAAACTTTTCATATAACGAAGTATAAGTATACGAGTATGGGGTTTATAGTAAAAAGAAAAGGGGACAGGAAGAAAGAAAAAAAATAAGAAAGGAGCATATGTATAGAAGAAATCAAATTAACAGACTAAATCAGCGTATAATTCGATAATTATTTCTGTAACGGTCGGAAAATCGTGTGGATATTGTAGTTATATAGTAGCATAAAGGGTGTGGAAGAAAAAAGCTTTCCACGCGTCTATCACGAGCGCGTCGAATACGGTGTAGATGGGATTTTCGAATTCGAAATACCAATAACACATTATACGGTCGCGAGCCGGAGCCCGAGTTGGTAGAAGTTTGATAAAGTTTTTTCCACTACGAAGAAATTTCAACTAAGTTCATATTTTACTCCGGAATAATCTAATACTGTACACTATGTGGGCGTGTACACGATGTTTCTTTTTTTTTCCCCTCCCTTCGTCTGTTTTTCTTTCTCTTCTCGGTCGGTCTGTGTTCGCCATCGCCGCAGCCGGCATGGCAACTGCAAAAGAACGTCGAGTTTATAAAATTTCCAATTTGAAGTTACGGATAGGAAATATCATAAGACGTTTTTGGCGAGAAGAGTAAGAAAATCAGGCAACGCGAACTTTCCAACTCCCCGGAGGCTATTGCCCGGTCTGTTTTCAATCTCGCTTCGATACCTACACAAACCCTATTCTAATAAACAATCCCTTAGCACCGATGTTAGCTAACAAACTTCACTACAGAGCAGTTTTTATTTACCAATAAATTTATCCTCTTATCTGCGCCGGACTTATGATTTTGTAAAAGATTGAAAAATGATTTTCTTTACAGATTGTGTGCTCGCCCGGTAAACATTACTGAATAGCGAAAAAACGAACGAACGGTGTAACTCCGGGCGCGAATTTACCCCCCTTATTTTATACGTACGTAGTCTGCGAGCGTGCGCTCTTCTCCCTTACCCACCCTACCTTTTAAAAGTAAATTCTTACCCCGTTAACATTTTTTCGTTAAACTTATCGTCGATAAATGTGTCAATTCGTAACGCGAACCGCAATCTTTTCTTATGGAAATTTCCTCCGGGAGGCAAAAAATTCCAATCCGAATGCCACAATCGATCAATACTCGGCGACAAATTGCCGATTACTTCAAGGCCACGCCATCGAGAACCATTCGCAGAATAAAATTTCAAATTGTATTCCATTCACGTAGAAACAAGTCCTGCAATCAGCTGCTAGAACAATTTTTCACACAGCGGTGCCTAATGTCCTGCATTATAGTGTTTTTTCAAAACGTAATAGGCAACGTGTAGTACATCTGAGAAGAAAAGGCTGCAGAGTTTACGTTTCAGGCTATTGGTAGGAGTTTTGGCTTCCATTGTGGTGTAATTAGGAGATTAAATGGAGTATGGATTGAATTTGGATTTAATTTTTTACACCTTTGAAAGCTGTTAGGTGATACTGATTAATAACGGGACGATATTTCAGGATTACATTGAATATATTATACAGGGTGTTTCATAGCTGATGGCGCGGGCGTACATTTTGTCAGACTTTTTAAAACTTATAAAAATTTTGAATATGCAACCGTAATCTTTTTCTTCGTGACATTTTTGAAAAAGCGTAAAATGACCGAAAAGGTGAATTTTACCTTGAAATTACAATTTTGACTAAAATGTTTACAAGTTGGACAAAAAAAAATTACAGTTGACGAAAAACGACGATTTTAACCAAAAATAGCAATTTTTACTTTGAAATGACAATTTTGACCCAAAAAATAACAATTTTGACAAAAAATGACAATATTAACAAAAAATGGTAATTTCGACCAAAAATGATGAGTTTGACCAAAAATGACACATTCTATCTTGAAATGACAATTTCTACTTCGAAATCACCATTTTGACCAAAAAATGACAATTTTGACACAGATTGACACATTGACAAAAAAATTACAGTTTGGACTAGAAAATGAAAAATGACCAAAAATGATGATTCTGACAAATAAATGACAATTTTGACTGAAAACTGACAATTTCTACTTCGAAATAACCATTTTGACCAAAAAATGACAATTTTGACACAGATTGACACATTGACAAAAAAATTACATTTGACTAGAAAATGAAAAATGACCAAAAATGATGATTTTGACAAATAAATGACAATTTTAACTGAAAACTGATAATTTCTACTTCTTTTGACCAAAAATGTCAATTTTGACACAGATTGACACATTGACAAAAAATAGAAAATGAAAAATGACCAAAAATGATGATTTTGACAAATAAATGACAATTTTGACTGAAAACTGACAATTTTGACCAAAACTGGTATTTTTTATAGAAAAATTACGATTTCGACCAAAAGCAACTTAGTAAAAATTCTGAGAATAAGTATTTCCATCGAAATTAAAAATGAGTAACACATGCTTTTGCTCACTGAATTTTTCAAGTCCATAAAGTCGTGAAATTTGAAATTTTCTGCAATTTTTCAAAGTCCAAAAAGTCATTTGAATTCTGAAAAATTTTCCAAGTTCCAAAAAGTCAGACCAAATATCTAAAAGTCATCTAACCGATTTTCGTGAGTAATTTCGTAGTGGAATTTTTTTGAAAAATTTTCTGAATCCAATTCCAAGTACAAAAAGTTGGTAGAAGTCTCAGCTAGAAGTTTGAAAATTTTTCCAAATTCGAAAAATTTTGACAAAATGTCTGATTTGAACTTTCTTGAAATGTTTCAATTCCATAAAATTGAAATTTTTCAAGTACAACAATTCATTTCAGTTCTAAAAAAAGGTTTATACCCAAAAAATTCTGACAAAATGCCTGGAAGTTACGCTGATGTCTAAAATTTTCCAAGTTTAAAAAGTCTAAATTGTTTGTCTGATAAAATGTTTAAAAGTCAGCATTATCTCTGAAATTTTTCAAACCCAAAAAAGCCTGAGAAAATGTGTAAAGTCATCGCCAAGGAATTTCGTCAGGTTTTTCGCAGAATTACCTACAGCAAAAGCATATCCTACGCTAAAAAATTTCAAATTTTGCGAGTAGTTTTCGAAAGTAAGCATTTGATTATTCAACAAAATTAACAACACAAAAAGGATAGGAAATTTTTCCACTGAACGCTTAGTTTTGTCATAAAAATAGAAAAACCTGAAGAATTCACTTCAATGTGTTTTTCTAATTTTTTTTTTTTGAAAGTTCAACTTTGCAAATTCATAACTTTTCTAGTTTTGAACCAAATTTTTAAAAATTTAGCCATTTTTTCCGAAATTTCGTCTATTTTTAACCAGTATGTTTGGTTCAATTTTTCCAAATCTACCAAAGTTGTCCATTTTCTTAAAAAATGTCTCACATTTGCCTAAAATTTTCAACAAAATTTCAAAATAACCTGGCAATATTATAAATGTGACTTATGTAAGAAAAGTTGCTCCTTCCAATAGCGCCCCCCCCCCCCAGATCATAGCTGAAACTAAAGAGCTCTTTTCCAAAGTGGTGTGGGTCAAAAATGTTTTTTTTTTCAAAAAACAAAAAAAAACTGTTTGATTGACTTAGTTAACTTAGAAACTAATTATTTTTTCAATTTCTGGTAACAATGGAATGCTTTGCAGTGTTGCCAGAGATTTAAAAAATTATTGATTTTCAAAGTTGAGTCAACCAGTTTTTTTTTTTTTTTTGAAAAAAATTTTTGACCTGAGCCACTTTGGAAAAGAGCTCTTCAAATCTATAACGAATCAATGATGAACTTCTTTTTTTTGGACTGAGCATAACTTTGTCCCTTTAACTCCAAGGGTGGACAACTAGCCCGATGAAAGGAGGGCCATCAGCAGTGAAACACCTTATAAATAAGTCCGTGGTTTCTCAAATGGTGGTGTATGTGCCCCAAAAAACATGATCAAAAACTTTGTGTGAAATTGAAATTTTCGAAAACTGAAAACTGGCTTCTTGAAACCACTTCAATGGCTCGATGTTGTAGTATCAAATGCCTAACTGAAAACTGAGGCAATTTTTTCACCCAACTGTACCAACTTTATAATGAGTCATGACTCATGAAATATGTTTTCGAGATTCTACACTCGTCAAGTCATTCCACGATTCGAATATGTACGAAGAGTTGCATAAATCATCTTCAAAGGAAAACACTTCGATATTGCCCAGGAGGGTAGCCGAAATACAATTTCTCTCAAATTTATGTCGATATAGTTTCTACTCGTAGTAGGCGCTACATCCTGAAAAAATTGATGAATAAATCAACTCATTGATCTCTAAATGGAGGGGGGGGGGGGAGACCGAACCTGAAAGAAAAAATGACTTTATTCTTGGAACGTTGGAATATATTTTTGGAGGGAATCAAAATAGAAAATTCAATCCATCGAACATTTTTCAAGAATAAAAGAACGAAATATTACAAAGATAAAAGACAGACTTGACCATAGAGACCTTTAGTTGTGAGCAAGTAAATTCCATCTCTAAAAAATAATAAACACAATCATTTTTTGAGCTCTTCTTCAAGTCATTACCTACATATCAAACTATGACAATAAACTGAGATTATCTGTTTCCTTTGATAAGAGTAGGAATCTCCGAAAAATATCCTATGAAAAAGCAATTAAAATTTTTTCAATTGAAAATTCATTCGTAGGGGTACAAAAAGTATCAACGAATGAGAATTTCATAGTTAAACGTTCACGAACGAATCAGCCTGATACAGGAATCACCACAAACTTGGATATAGTCTGAAATAACAACAAAATGTAACCCTGGTGAAGGAATGTTTTTCACAACAACGATATTATTGTTCATTTGAAAACGATATTTTGTCAAATTTTGCCCTTTTCTAGGAAACTTTCTTTGTATTGTAACGTTTAATTAATTTACTCGTTCGTTCGTTTGTTTGTCGCTGGCAGTACGGTAATTTTCCATTCCATACGTATAGTCTTTCCCTATATACTACGTTCGTGTCCTTTTTAACCATTGAATAACGAGTCTTTTGATATGAAGTGTAATGAAAGTCCTTTTTCATTGCGTTTGCCTCACGCAATCTCGAGTTGATTGTAAAACTTGATACAAACTTTTAACGTTTTATTAACGCACATCGCTTTATTAACAAATCTA
Source organism: Pseudococcus longispinus (assembly GCA_900064475.1). NCBI lineage: Eukaryota > Metazoa > Arthropoda > Insecta > Hemiptera > Pseudococcidae > Pseudococcus > Pseudococcus longispinus. Next base: position 16,538 of record FIZU01025696.1, read on the forward strand.
TTTATGATTTTTTTAGCTAAGAACATTCTAAATTGAAAACGAACTCGGTGTAAATATTTCTGCGAAAATGAAACTTCGCAAAGCACTCACTTAAAAAGTTTCAACTTTTAGTTCATAACGTTTTCACTTTTTTTTTTTCGCTTTTCAACCCTTCCCAAACATCGAGGATATTTTTTCGTTGATTTGACCGTGCGACGGTGACGCGGAAAACAAGAGGCAAAAAATGTTACCGTCTATGTCGTGCGAGACGAGTCGAAAAAAGAAAGAAGGAGAAAAAACAACAAAAAAAATTACACTTGGAAAAGAAAACTCGTTAAAGTATTGGTTAAAGTTAATAATTCAATCTGCGAGAAGTTGTACAAGTAAAACGATTAAGTTTTAAATAAGGTGAATGAAAATGTATACCCCAGCTGGACCGCAACGGAAGAGTAACGAACTGTGAATTAATAGGAAAGTGCTTGTAACTCTCCCGAGAAATATTCGCCTCAATGTTGGAACAATTTTCTTCAACTTTGGAGAACTTCCAGCCGTTTGAGCTTTATTGTTTTCCAATAACACGCGTACACATTTCCTATTTACCCCAATTTTTATGCGTTTCCTTCCGAATGTTGTAGTTTTTCATTTCATCGCGTCCTCTCTCCCCCCGCCCTCCCACAGTACACCTCGTACCAATACTTTATCGAGTTCTTATTCTTCGCTCGCTTTTACCCTCGGCCTCGTCTCGCTAACCCTATACCGTCGCAGCTTTTACCCTTTTTCATTATTTCGCCACCGTCGCGCCTTCTTGCGGATTTTTATTCTTTATCGTATTTATTTTTTTATTGCTTATTAAAGGTTTTTTTTTGTTATTTTTATTTTTATTATCGCGACGTGCTTTTTTCGTATCGAGCTGCTGTTTCTTTTTTTAATTTTTTTTTTCTTTTCGTTTCATTTTCTAATGAGAACGTAAATAATATTTTACCAGCTAGTCGGTCGAGTTTTCGAATTTTCCAGAATTCTCGTAACCTTGGTAAGGTATTTAAATACAAATTTTCAAAAATATATTTTGTCGAATAATTTAAATTGCTTCGTCAAAAATACTCATCAAAATGTTTGAAAAGAAATTCTCACAAAAGAATACCTACCGAAGTTAATTAAATGAAAGGTAAAAAGTGCTATCTACAGCGAGAGAAGTTGATCGGTAGGCTTTTATACATCGAGAAGTTTTTCACGTAGATACAAATACATTAATAAAGTTGGACGTAAAATAACAAAATATGTACTTGAAAATTTTCAGAAAATTCCAAATTTTGAATGAATAAGTCTTATAAAGATCAAGATATCATTTAAATCGTTTGAATACGGTCTATCAAAGGAATAATTGAGGATCATAAAAAATATTTTTTGAAAAGAGTGGAAATATCATGAAAATTTTTCAAAATATTTTGCACGTGAATTGGAAAAAAATGTTGATGAAATGAAAGAAATTTTGAATGATGGTGACAAATTTTGAAAACATGAAAATATTGGGGAAATGGCCAAAATTTTGTACCATTGTTTCGATAACCTTTTACCAAAGTTAATTATTTTCAATGATTTTCTTGATATTTGCAATTTTACTGTTATTTTAATGTTTTTTTTTACCATATTTCAACAGTTTTTATGACATCTCAAACGATTTTATGGTCTACTTCAAAAATGTTGACTACAACGAATGATTTTGCAACTTTTTTTTCGAAATTTTAATAATTTTTCAAATAATTTCAACCAGAGGTCTTTACTGTTCGCCCCTCTCCCCCACCAAAAAACCTAAAAAAAATTGAACAAATTGAGAAGTCTAATTATAAAAACCAAAAATCAGTTGATGCATAATTTCTCCCAGTAACTAACTGATAATTACATTGAACCCGATTGTGTAATCGTTCCCAAAAATAAAAACCAAAAAAATGACCTGTGCGTTTTTTTGGATTTCAAGTTGAATATTTCTTCCAATTCCCCCCCCCTCCTTCCCTTCCTCCCTCACTCCCTCCCCAAAAAACCATTTTTTCAAAAATCAAATTTTTTGAGAATATTCTTTTAAATGATGTGGTCACTTTAGAAATCTTATCGAAAATATTGCAAAAAATAAGTCAAAAATTCACGAACATTGTTGAAAATATTGCAAAAATTATTGAAATAGTCATAAAAAAATTAGATAAAAATATCGCAGAAGTGATTTAAAAAATAGCAAATTAATAACTGATTGTAAAAATGGTTGAAATTTGGATCAAAGTCTTCAAAACATAATAAAAATGGCCAAAAAATCATGAAAACCGTCGAGTATGTTGTTAAAATTATCAAATATTCACAAAAATTGGTAAAACATCGTAAAACTGTCAAAACATCATTTAAAACGTCGTTAAAATTGCTGAGATTTCCATAAAAACCATTTAAAGTCTGCCAGAATAGTCAAAAGATCGAGAAAACGCGAAAATTTCTTTGAAATTTCTCAAATTCAAAAAAAATCATCAAATACTTCATTGAAAAGATCAAAAAAATCATTGAAAGTAACGAAAATCTTGTAAAATTTGTGAAAATATTTCCAAAAATTGTTGAAAAATGTTGTAAAAGTGGTTGAAATGCCACAAAAAACTTGTCAATATCGATAAATTTTCATAAAAAGTACCAAAATGGTAAAAAAATCTTGAAAAATTTAAAAACTAATGAAAATTCTAGCAGTTTTTACAATATTTTGACTGATTTATGTGAAAATTTTGACAATTAGTTATAGCAAAATTTTTTGCAATTTTCGTGATTTTCGTTGACATTTTGACAATTTTAACATTTTCAACGATTTTTACTTTTTTTTCCACTTTTTGAATAATTTTTGTGAAAGTTTTAACAAAAATATAGTTTCTTTCAACCAAAAATTTTAATAAAAAATCCAAAAGATCGATTTTTCTGTGCTCTGAAAAAATGGAAATGTGGATTTGTTTGAAAAAAAGAAGAAAATAACTGAAGTCAAAATCTAAAAAACCAAAACTGAACCAATCTAGATCCTCTGATTTCAATATTTTTCGTACCTACTTTACCAATTTTCACGTAGTTTTATAAAAATTTTTAGGAAACTTTTAAGATAATTTGGATAATTTCTTGCACAATTAGGTAAGTACAGATATTTTCAAAATCTCTCCACAATTTCTCAAAAAATTTGACTGGTACGAATAATGTTTTCGAAAACTTTCGACAAATTTTAGGACATATTTAGCAATTTTCAACAATTTTTTTGGTATTTTAGGCAAGTTTTGTGATGTTTTTATCGGTTTTATACAATTTTTTAATTTTCCACAATGTTTACGACAATTTCTTTGCTTATTCAACAATTTTTTGGAATAATTTTAGCAATTTTCAGGTACATTGGGAAATTTTACGAATATTTATCAGTTTTCATAACGTTTTCTATACGAATTTCATTATATTGTAATACTTTCAATAATTCTGCGGATGATTTTTCGTAATTCATGAAAAATATTGCCCGAATTGTTAAAATTTGAGAAAAAAACATTCACCAATGCACTCAAATCTGTAAATTTACAAATTTTAAAGTATGAAATTTGATTCTCTGTTTCAGGACTTGAAATGAACCCAGATCACTGGATGGAATTTCGAAATTGGTTTCAGTTCGGGAATATTCAAATAAATCCAAATGGCAACTACCGTCCAGCAAATTGCCAAAGTCATCACTTTTGGCGAAAAAATCCACCTCAACGATACACTCGCCTCGACGCAGCACAGTTTCAAGCTCTGATTGTCCAAACGCAATTCTTGTGAACTGGCTAAGAATTGAGTGAGGACATCAACGCTTGTTACAGAATTCTTCACGATGTTACTTCAAACCCACCACGAGTAATTATTTCAAACCAATTCCCATGTGAAACCACGAACTAAATAAAAACATTTAAAACCTCGCTGCAATTCGATTTCTATTTTTATATCGAACTAGGATTTAAAAACCACCACCCACGTTCGCCGAATGGCGAAAAAATAAAACGTGAAAAAGCTACGTGTACGTACACGTCGAAAGGGTGGCCGCTGGCACCCCTAAAACATCACGGTTAATCCCGGTATTAGAAATATTTCTAGGTTAAAAATGGGGGCGATCAAGGGACAATAAATCTCCGTACACTTTCACTAGTGACCCATAACGGGCCAGCATGACCAACCAGGGTAGTAATTTTTCAAACGAATACGGAAAGAAAAAGCCAGCACGATACATCGATAGAAAAAAAAAAAAAGGCCAATCGACGACGACCGGTGCGGTCTCTATTAAAAACGCGAAAACGAGAATATTTGAAATAATTCCGAAATTTACAACCGATTGATTCCGGCAAACTGAGCGTAGCCGGGGCCGAAGAGCTACGACCGAGGCGAAAACAACGCCGCATCGTATAAATCTCAGTTCGGAGGAATTCTGGGCCGCAAACATGGCGGGGATTTAACAAATGATAAAAACGTTGTAACGTATCCCCGAGTTAGCGAAGAAACACCGGTCAAGTTTAAACAACTTAAAAAAGTTAACTTTTTTGCCGTTTCAAAAGCTCTAGGGATGTATTTGATTAATGGTGCAGAAAACTCAAAGGGCAAAATTTTCACGCATTTCTTTTCATTCGGCAGCCACCGCCGCCGCCGCAGCCGTCGGCTCGGCTAACAAGATCGCCGCGCGGTGATATATCTTTTAGTTGTCTAAATCGCGCAGGACCACTTACAAATAAATTGTGTTAAGTAAATTCACCCTGTCTCTGTTTCTCTTGCTCGCACAAGAACTAAGGCAGAGTGTACCAATTCCGCTACAAATACCTGGGGATTTAGTACCAGTGCAATTTTTCTCCTCCTTTAGACTTTTTAGTTACCAAATAACGGTGTAGTGGCTCATAAGAGCTATGAATGTGGCACGTGTTCGGCAACGTGAACAAAATTTAACGCATGTATCGGAAAATGTCGCCGAGCTGTGGCTCCCCCTTGCTCGCCATCTTTCATATTTACATGTACGAAACCGTAATTGACCGTAACTTTGTGCGAAACTGTCACAATGGTTTACGGTAGTGCGGTTTCGCCGTTTTGGCGACCTTTTCCACCAGATATAGGTAGGTCTGGGTAGTTCTCTAGATGTGCTATATTGTATTACATAGCAAAGGTTCGTCTCGGTGATGGTTTAATGCGGAAGGAGAAAAAAGCGGTGACCCATATACGTACATAAGACAACTTGATCTAAAGCCTCGGTTCTGTTCCTCGAATAATTTACTACGTTTAATTTGGAATCACAACATTTCAATAGATCTTTCAAGATGTCACCCTGAACATTCAATAGCGGCGTATGAGGCTCAGATTTGTTCAGAGGTTCAGTAGTATAGCAAGAGATCATTCAAAGAAAGGGGAAGAGGGAGTTGATGAGAAAAAAAGTGATTTTTACGTTAAATTAAATGTTGTTTAAATCAGCAAATTCGAGAATTTTAAAAAAAAAAGGCATTCAAAAGCTGAAATTTTTTAATTTTTTCAACATTCCAGCCGTCAAAAGGAGTAGGGGTCTGGATTTGGACTTCCATCAGTCTTGAATATGCCACTGCGAAGATTGTTTCAAAAAAAGATAGGTCCTAGGTTGCAGTCGTCTTCCACAAAGGAGCCCTCGTGAATATAATTTCAACCTTGAAAACAATTCATTTACAGTATTTCACAAATTTTAATTCATCCTCATTCTGTTTCATCCCATCCTGACTTGACGAGTCCTTGAATTGGGGAAAAAATTGGCAAATAATTTCATAAATCATTATTCTAGTCCATCCTCCCCATTTTCCATTTTTTCCCTCAATGTGATGACTGATGAATAAGAGAAAAAATGAATTTTGAACGAAAAATGAAGCACTTTTGAGCCAAATGAATGATTTTTTCAGCAGTTTTTCGATTTTCAGCGCCAATTGATTAAATAGAAGTCCTTTTTAACACTTTCAGCTTTGATTAGAATTCTCGACCCCCCTCTCCCCCCGGCTGGACACAGCGTTATTATGTCTCGCGATGTGTCCAGAAGTCAAATTTTGAAGCATTTTAAATTTTCAAAAGTTCAAAAGTCAACTAATCACTTCATAAAAATTTTCAAAATCGAAAAAACCGAAATTTTTAAAATTTTTCAAGTCCAAAAAATCGTTTGAAATTTTGAAAAATTTTTCAAGTCCAAGAAGTCAATGAAATTGTAAAAAAATGTTTGAGTCCAAAAAAATCTGACAAAATGTTTAAAAGTCAGCGTGACGGAATTTCGTGAATTTTTGTAGGTTTGGTCATCACAAAAGTATTTCGTATGCTAATAACGGCCGGTTTTTCGTTCATCATCCTGGTACTTCTAGAATTTTATACATTTTCGCACTTTCATTCCTTGTTCTGACCATATTAACTAAAAAGGGACTAAACAGAGAGAAATGCCAAAAAAAAGGTGAACAACAGTAAAAAATGTCTACTGAAATTGAAAATTTTTAATTTTCATACATCAATAGCAAAATTTCGCTCTGCATAAACTTTCACTGTGATCACTCTCCCCCCTCCCCCACGAGCGGAATTTTTAAATGACAACTATAAACCGAAAGTCGAAAGTTGAAATTTCCAGAAGTTGAAAAACACACTTTGATGACCAATTCAAAAAATTTTTAATCGAGCCTTCCCCACCCCCTGAAGTTCCTGCTCATTTTTTTTGGTGAAGTGACATCATATACGTACTCCAGAGATCACAAACCATACATATTGATACCTCACTTGATATAAGATCGAAAAATTTCGATTTCTGCCCCCTCTCCCATCATTCCGGGATACCTTGGGTTTTAATCCAAAATTATCTCATCGAAATAGATTTCAGAGGTCAAAAAAAAAGTCCCCACCATTTCCATATTACCCATCCATTCTATATATAAAATCCACGACGTGTCCGCCTGTCTGTCCGTCCGTAACGCCGACATTTCCCGTGATGGTTTTTTGACATTTTGTCAGATTTTAAGTTGATGACATTTTTAAAAAGCTTAGGATGACTTTTCGACATTTTCGTGATTTTTAGACATTTTGTCAGACTTAATGTTGATGACATTTTTAAAAAATCCTAAAATTACCAAAAAGATGATTTCTACCTTGAAATG
>FIZU01025707.1:0-12550 GCA_900064475.1 Pseudococcus longispinus
CTCCAAGATCTAAATTCACAGTTCCCAAGTCTCTAGCCAAATGGCTGTACACGACGTGGCTAAATAAATGAAAAAAAAAAAAAAATTAGGTCACATAATTTTTAAACATCTGTCATTAAGAAAATTAAAAACTTCGCAACTTTTTATTGTACCTACATCCCCAAAAATTTTCACATTAAACACTTGTTAAAGTAAGGAAGTAATTCCAATAAATCTTCCAATCACAACATAAAGATTTTTACGACTTTCGGGACACTCAAAACCCAGCCCAACATCCTGCTCATTCTACGCTAAAATGTCGCATTTCAAAACGCGAATCGAGTACAAATCCATCTCGTTTGCATACTTCATTCACGTAAATCCTTGCCGCGTATAATTCAACACACGTACTTCAAAAAATGGATTCAAATTACGAGTACATCCTACATCGCAGCATCCTTTGCTTCAGTTTTCAGTTCACACAACGACCTCCAAACCTACGTCATCGTCCTTTCTCTGACGTCAGTATCGCATGAACTCGCAAGTTCGCAACATTAAATTCCATTCCATTTCCACCACATACGATTCAAAATAAACGTAAACAATTCGAAATAACCTAGAAAGAAAAACACGAAGAACAGAGAAACCTCCTAGATCGACAAAACGCGAGCAAAAAAATACCCACGGCGAAGAAGAAAACCCCCTGCGAGGAAACTTTTTCTCCTACATCTTCCATCGCCGTAGTAAATCATTCGAGTGCAAACAAGCTAATTAAACAAACTGCGAAGTGGAGACTCCGAAGGAGAAAAGGTTATGAAAAACGACGTTGAAAAAAATACACCACGAACTATACAACAAATGGTCTCTGGCTAGAAAAGTTTCCTCGAACGAAAATGAATTACGTACGTTGGTTAAAAAGAGTTTATGTTTATTAATTCGACCATGATGGGAAATCGGGGCGTGGACCTTTATTAAATTTTTTTCTCCAGCGATGCTCTGGGGGCGGCGCTTTGGTTAAAACAGCGTAGAAAAAATTCTACGAGTATCTCGACGTATAAATTATATCGAGACTATCATCTAAAACATGATTTTAATTAAAATTCGCGTACAGCACATAATACTCCGAGAATGGTTAAATTTACGAGCTTTTTTTCTGCGGTACACTTGCTGCAGCAGCAGCATCTACAAATTCTACCACACGAAGCTTTCAATTCAAACCGCAACGAAACAATTCACCAGGAAGTTTAAAAATCGCAAAGCTTTTGCAACTGTGCTCTGGTCAAAGCGCCACCGAACCCTTTGCTTATTTTTGAGTAATTCCAAAACGGCGGTCTTTGATATTTCATCACATGTTGAATAATATAATACGGACACACCTTTTTATTACGTCTAAATTCGTATCTCAATTTCGAGGCGACTGTGTCTTTGTAGAAAGGATGATAAACGTGTTTGATCAAAGTCGAAGACGATAAAGCTGACGGTTTTTTACTAAATGACGATCTCTTGCTGACTTTCTTGTTTGATTCGCAACTGCTCGAGATCTTATCGCCTCCGGGGATCGACTTCCTAACCTTGATCGGTTCTCGACATTCCTGATCCAAGTTCGAGTCTCCTGCTTGGGCTGATACCTCAAAATTCACGAAATTCGACCAATTATCGAATATCACACCCAAGGTCAGTTTATTCGTCAGCGTATCTGTATCGTCGATCATCTTGATCCTCGATCCGGATTCGGGGCTGTGACGAGACTTGCGCACTACTTTGATACTGGAATCTAGCTGGTTTGGTCGATCGACCATGCTCAACGATCCTAGACCTTCGATGGTCTCGGTCGTTTGGAATTTGACTATTTTTAACTTATACGATTTGACTTGGCTTTCTTCTGGTTGCTTCGAGTGTCGAGTCCGGTGATTACGATGATCGAGCACATCGAGCTTTTCAAATTGAGTATCCAAGTCTTGCACAGCGTCAGCAAAACTGGTTCCTGGTTTCGTTGGCTTCCATTGTGCTGGATAATCTTTCACAAAACTGGATCTTCCGGTGGAAGATTTCTTCCTCAATTTCCTTTTATTGATATCTTTCGACATAATTCGTTTCGAGAGAAATTTCTATACTTGCAGCCCCCTCGATTTCTCCCCCATACGCCAGCGAGAAAAAACAAAATTCCTAGGTAATTTTAAATTCGCCCTGTAAACGGTAAATATTTGTGCAGGAAATGGCGCATTCGTCGGTGTAAGAAAAATGGCAAATCCCTCATTTGGCAACAGATGTTTCTTACAATAAGGGGTAAACAAGACGTAATGGGCCAAGAGAGCGAAGGGTAAGAAAAAACACGCGAAGGGACATACGTATAGACGTACGGACCCGGACTCGGTCGTAGTATACGAATGATTAAAAGTTACCCCCTCCTCCGCGCCGCCCCTCTGACGTAGGTCTCGCCGATACGATGGATGCTTTATCCCCCGTTATTCTTTCTACACTATCAGTCATAACCCCTGGTTTGTAACTGCCGGCGTGTTATTGCACATTCCAAAGCTGTTCGTACAAACTTTTAATTAAAATGCCTTTCATTCTTGCACATATTGTCGGAATAACAATGCAATGTAAAACCTTTCGAATACAATGTTGATAGACGCAATAACCAAAACGTATTTATTGTTCGAGGACGTGGATTGTGGCACGGTGTACAACGTAAAGCTGCGTTATTTCTCTTCTTCTATACGAAGGTACTTGCTGGTAGAATGTGTACAACATGAAATGAGCAAGCTTTTTTCTCCTCCTTTGGTGATTTTTTTGTGTTCGTGCGATTAATGTACAAGGGACGTGAGTTTTTTTTTTGTCGGTAACGTTCAACCAAAGTCGAGTAGAAATTTTTATTTCGAAACAAAGCGTTTATCAAAAGAACCCTCGTGAATTGTCCGCCAGGGATTTTAGTCCAAAGTGATCTCAGAGATAGACCTTGGCACAAGGGCAACATCAAAATTTAGGCTGCCAGTTTTGAGTTTGAACCTTTTAGTGTAAGTTCAAACTTGAATGTCAATTGAAAAAAAATTTCAATCTGGTTTAATCTCAAAATAACCTCACAAATGGATTCCAAAGGTCAACCAGTTACACTTAAATATCAAATTTAAAATTCTGAGTCGAATCTTACCCCATTTGCATCATTTTTGGTCAATAAAACCTGAAAAATCAAAAAACGTAGGGTAAACTGTTGTACATTGGATCAATTGTATACCATGGGACCTACCTCCCCTCCTAGCAGGGTTGCCAACTCCTAACAATTTTCTTGTGATTATACGACTTTTCATGACCTAACAAGAATCTCTCATCAGCTTTCAGTTCCTTCGGTACATTTTCAGTAGGTTCGGCTCTTGGACTAAACGGAGAGTTGAGCGAACTATCGCTGACTCTAATATCATTCCGAAGCGTTATTTAATAAAGCGACTTCACTAATTAATATACACTCTGTGAAATAAATGAAAAGATGGAAAACCTAGAACAGCGACTACGCTAACTAAGATTTTACGAAAGAACTTACTTCGAAAATGAACAGAATAAACACAAGAATGTTATAAGCTTGCAAATAATTTGAGAAATGCCTCAAAAAATTCTCCGTATTCGTATATATAACCGTCACATGGTTGATAGCTGAATATTTCTGAACTCAATGCTGAAAGATTTTTAATTTAGTAACCAAATATTTCCAGTCCATAATTTTTAACACCTAGAATTTTACGCAAAATCTGTAACGTTTTGTGGCGCCACAAGCTCCTTCAAGTTTAGAATTAGGCAAAACTTGAATATAACTTATTTTGTAGACCTTGAAAAGTTCTACAAGTAAGTTTTAAAAAAAGTTTGCCCATCTATATCATCAGCAGAGTTGGAACACGTGCATAACTTCGCCCCATCAAATCCTGGGGTCAACAAACATGCATCCGCTCGTGTACTTTGGGTAGCTGCATCTCTGATTTGAAGGCGGTACACTGCTATCGGAACACCCTGTACCTAGTGTCGAAAAATCTTGAATTTTGAATCCAAACCTAAATCAAATAGAAGTTGGAAATATTCCTCATTTTACAATTCTACAATTTTTCACACTTTGAATTTTCACAAAAAAGCTCGAAATCAAAACTAGCAGCCGAAGACCCATTTCGATCAAAATCTCGAAAACACACTTCAAACCAAATTCACACAACCCAATCAGAACTCACTATCTAAATAGGAAGTACACGTAAAAGGTTCAAGGACGAAAAGTTATCTCACGAGCTTTGACAAGTTTTTAATCCGCTCAAGCCACATCCAAACTCCCCCACTCATCGTCTTCATCTCTGAATACCAATGCAAAGTGCACACCAAGAAGTATACTTAAACACTAAAGCTGCTGTAGCTATACATTATTATAGGTAGTTAGGTACTAGTATAATCCTTTGCGGTATAGAAGCATTTACCAAACCTACGTTCCTGATGTGTTCACGTTCAAGTAAAGTACACACGACCAAGAGTGTTTGCGCAGGTGTAAGCCATGCTGCACGTTGAGTACATTTTCTACAATATGTATTGTATGGATGGGTAGATACTACAAGTAGATATAGTAGGTGTAGGTACGATTATACGATAAGCTTTCATTGTACATAAGAGAATGTTAAATGCGCGGTAATTTGTTTAGATTTTGTTGATTTTACTTTCGTATAGAGAATATTCTCTACGAAGGTACTTAAGGTGTAGGTAGGAGGTACGTAAAGAGATAGCTACTCGGTTAAAGTCGTTTGAGACTAAGTAAAGCTATTTATTGAGAGGATATTACGTTTGGAAAACATCTCCGGAATGGAATTACATTTGTCGAAGAATAAACGCGATTTTAGAGTTGATTAGATTTTGTAAAAAAAAGATCAAAGCAAAAGCAAATAAAAATAAAAAAAGTTATCAGTAGAGCTTTGAATTTTATGCAAAAAAATCTCAGAATATGCGCATATTTTATGCATTTCAAATGGTCAAATATGCTAAAGTATGCATTTTTGAGCCCAAATATGCTAAAATATGCATTTTTAGCCCAAATAAACAAAAATTTGCAAAAATCAATATGGGTGTCTACGGAAAGGATTTTTTGAACTGAAAAACGTAAACGATAAAAAATTGAAATTAAATGAAAATTCGAGCAGTAATAATCAAAAAAACAGTTTTTATTGAAATTTGAACACTTTTTTGTGGCATTTTTTATTGTTTTGCAATTTTGTCAGAAAAAAATTATTTCGGTCTGATTTTGGCCAAACCTCAAAATATGCAAAAAAAAACAAAAATTGTCGAAATATGCTCAAATATGCATTTTTTACTCTAAAAATATGCAAAATATGCATTTTGGGTCGAAATGGGGTCATTCGTCAGGAAATTTCATGAATCATAAAGATCCTTGAAATATTCATTTTTTCTTCACCTTGCAATTTCATAAAATTCAAAGCTCTAGTTATCAGGTATTTTATACGTTTCTACCTAATCGCTTGATTGAACGTCATTTTGACACTCTCATCAAACAAAATAATTTTATAACATTTTACAAGTACCTATTAATCATAATTTTTCTTCTCAAAGAACATAAAAAATTTAATTTTCAATTTTTCCACTTTTTAAGATGATCTACGCACGTATCATAAATTCTATAATAAAATAAACGAAAATTTCAATTCAGAATTTCGTAAATTTTTTTTGACACATGAGATGAAGCAGGAAACATTTTTTTAATTAAAATGCCATATTTTGAGAAAAATATTATTCAACATTTCAAAAAAAAAAAGTCATACAAAGAACGGATGAAAATTTGCTCACATGAGGAGAGGGAATTTTCCTATTCAAATCTGAAATTGCTATGAAAATACCGTAAATCATACTCAACATAAGTAGAAATGTTGCCTAATTTATTTATTTCAATTGAAAGGTCATAGAGTTCAAAAATTATCAATTTTGACTATCAGTTTTTCTGGAGGAGAGGGGACGTCATTACGTATTTCATGATAACGATTCACCAAAAGTCAGAGAAATGATTGAAGAAGCCAAAACAACATTCAACTGGCTCAATGACCATTTTTTTCTAATCCAAAACCAAACATTTGTATGATTGAAAAAGTTTCACTTTAAGCTTTAAAGGAACTCTGTTGAGAGGGAACTCATCCAAAAAATTCAAACGTTTGTACATTCTCTCCTCATCGAATTCTTTTTGGCTATTCTTAATTTAATTTCAATTTCGAAGTTTAAGAATATCAACTGATCTTTCAATGCTGACATGTGACACCAGTCATGATCACCCCAATCATCCAATTGATTTCCAGCTGTTGAATTCAACTCCTTAGTCCCTGCCTTCACTTCGGTTCAATTTGATTGAAAAAGAAGAACATCATTTTCACCTGAGTTGGACTTCAAATTTCCCAGACTGTTGTTCTATCTACCTACATTAATCAAATCCAACGTTTCGAATATAATCCCAAGTTTTCTCGAGAGAGTCCATCGCATATGGGCTTGTCTGAGCAGTCGATATCTAGGACCAATTTCACGCATTAATTGACAAAATGTCTAAAAATCATCTAATCTAAATTTTTTTCATTCAAAAAGTCGGCTGTTCGTCCTTATAAAATTTTTCCAAGTGCAAAGAGTCAGAATTTCTGAAATTTCCCAAGTTCAAAAAGTTTGCTCATCCTTATAAAATTTTCAAAGTCCAAAAATTCGTAAGTATGAGAAAATGTGTAAAAGTCTACGTGATCTTAGAAAATTTTCAAGTCCAAAAAGTCGTTTGAAATCTTAAAAATTTTCACAGTTCAGAAAGTCTGATGTCTGACAAAATGTTTAAAAATCTTCGTCAGGGAATTTCGTCGCCTTTTTCACCATCGCAACATCATAATCCAATGCTAAATCATGACGAAAAAATGGATAAATTTTTCGAAATGATCCCCAGCTATAAGATATATTCATATCAAAACCGTCCAAGATGATTTCGCTAAACTGCAAGCAATGTATCTGAGTCACATAGGCTCCAATTCCGCTGAAATTGTTCTAATTTGATTTTTTTTCGAATTTTCATAATCATAAAAAATCTTAAAATTTCACAGAAGCTTCTTCGATGGATCCAAATTTTTCTCTCAAGATCAAAGAATAAAATGGAACCATTTTTAAAGAAATATAATTTTTTTTTAGAAATTCTTTCAATTTTTCGACCAAATGATCTTTAATTTTCACAATCGTATTCAATTCGTGTTCTTTTTTTTTTTTGAAAAATTTAATAGAAAATGGAGGAATTTTTGTTAAGACACAAATTTTTTTTTTTTGGTAAATCCTGAATAAAAAGTCAAAATTTCTCTCCTTTTCGCCAAGGTTTCCGTACTTTTTTCTCAAAATGCTTGTGAAATTGTTTCCAAAATTAAAAATTCCATAAAAAAAAATACGTCACGGAGTTTTTATATTTTCGAAACTACATCCATAGAAAATCCAATTTTCCGAATTTTTTCCACAATCAACAAACACATCTAAAATTCAACTAATGAAATATTTCCACTACCCCAACAACACTCCCACTCACACGTGTAATCTACCTTACTCCTCACAAAATCCTTCACAGCAACATCAACGTCGCTATCTCAAAACTCAATTCCCAAGCCACACGTCAAAACAATCGTCAAACAGGCAGACACATTGTACGTCGAAAACCTAATAAAAGTCACTTTTCGGCACACGTAGAGACGTACGAGTAGGTATTTGATCTTTTGAAATTATTTCAGCCCGAAATCCAATCCGCGCCCCGATAGACTAATCCGACCGAGCGAATGAAACTGCAAAACAACCTCAATAAAGTAATTAAATTTCAGAGCTGATCGTCGCCCTCGCATAAAACGCTTCATTACACATCCAGCACATCGGCAACGACGAAACGAAAAATCATTCAATTTGCGATAATTCGTTCAAATTGAATTCTTTTTTTAAAAATTTAGTATCACAAAAAAAAACAACAACAACAACGATAACGTCGATACTGAAAATTTTCTCATTCGAGAGTAAAAAAAAAAAATCATTAGTATCATTTCAAGCCATCACCTCAGCATCGCAATCAGATCGATTCGAATTTCCACGCGCATCCCTACGAGTGTTTTTTCAAAAAGAAAAAAAAAATCACCATATTCGAAGCACACGTGACACAATCATAACAAACGGCGTCTGTCAAAATAACGATAAACCATCATCCATCCTATCGTTCGTTTACAATATAAAAATTCATAAAAAAACACATACACCTCGATTACAATTAATTTTCATACCGCGAAAATGAAATTAAAACGAAAGGAATGGGGTAAGAGAGGGGGCAAAAATTCAAATACCTTTCGTAACTATAAAAGAAATTGTTTTATCAACACGAGTGGACGTCGATTTATAACGGTAATAAGTGCCACAGCAGTTTAGTTATGATAAACCGTCTGACACGCCGGTGTAGAACTAGGTCTATATAAAGCTAAACAGCAGATATACTATACGCTAAACACATATACGACGAAAAGGGTCGTCGAGTATAACATTAGGAATAGGATTGTGCGAATGACTCCGCAGGGAGTCCAGACCCCTTATACGAATCTCGGCTAAAGCTCTCTAACAAATATCAACATGTCACTTGCCAGCAGGATATTCTACACTTCAGCCAAGAAATCCTCTCGCTGCTTCGTACTTAAGATACAATCTTTCACACGCCGCAATATTTCCGACGTCCTGTAATGTTTACTTTATCACGATTTAATGTTCGCTAAAATTGTAACCGCGAATATTCAACGTAGCGTCGGTTTCTTTTACTCAAATCCGAGTAGGATAAGGCGACCGAGGGGTGAAGAGGAATATCGCACCCTTACCGAATGAAAAATCCTATCCACAGGTGAATCCCAACAGCTGATTATATGGTTAATCCTACCTATATTTATTTCACCGACTACTACCTACGAGTACGTATAAAAAAGGGGAGAAAAACACCATTGCAATTAATCAGAATACCTATTTAATACAATAAGCGAATAATTTGACGTCCCAGTTAGTTTATTTATATCGAAACGAGGGCTAGAGGGGGCAAAGAGGGGGGAGGTACATCCACATCGAGACTATAATAACGCCGAATGATCAACAGTATATTATACGTACGCTCTCTCGCGCTTGTATTTTAATTAAAATCAAAATAACCCGAATAAGGGTGCACACCTGTGCCCAAATTTTACCCCCGATGTCGATGTCGACGTCAGCGTCGGTCTCCGCGAGCCACGCGTTCGACGATGCCGATTTGAAAAACGTTTTTAGACTCCGAAATCGTGGTGGTAGGAGGGTACCTCTTTGGGAACCTAACTTCATCGCCAGCTGCAACCAACCAGATTAACTCTTCCATTAAATCACGACACAACATCTACATTCTGCACAACGCATTTTTGCACCATGTATTTTGTATACACTGATGCTAAATACGCATTCGAATCTGCCTTCACGAGGCGCATACGTAATACACATGCTCGTAAATCACCCCACCCACAGCACCTAAAATTTAAACCCAGAAATGAAAAAAGTACTCGTTTAAAAATAAAACTACCACAAAAAAAAGGCAGAAACCCACGCGTGATAAAATTCCAGGGCTCAGAATTGCCTAATTTTTTCCATTACGTGGGCGGTGTGTCTGCGTATAATACGAACTTTATTTTCAACCGAAACTTGCCTTTTCTTTTTTATCCTTTCGCAGCATCATCATCGTTGTCGAGATGAGTAACTTTTTTTTCGTGTTTTCTTTCTCGATTCGAAATTCTTTTTTTATTTTTTTGTTTTTCGTTGCGCGAACGGTGTACTTAAAAAGCATTTACTTATTCTTTTGCGTCGCCACGCCGTGCTCAAGTTTTCGCTGCGAGCCAACTTTTTCCATTACGTCGACGAGAGAGGGGTTCTCTCTTCATCGTATAGGATTTTTCGCTGTTCCGACGTGCGTTCATTGTGTCTGCGATGCCGAACCGACGCGTAAATTGGTACGGAAACTTTGCCTAAGGTGATTAATGCCGAACTGATTACGTATGTACGCAGATGTCGCCTTCGTTGGAGCTGAATAGTTCGCCGGGCTTGAGTCGTGATCGCGAAAAGGAGGCTGGATTGAGTTATGCAATACGTACGACGCTGGATGTGGATTTTCATAGCTTGGATTAGATGTGAGGGGGGAGGAAGGAAGAAAAAAGGGGTGTGGGTGGATGCATGTCCCACTCTACTCAAATTATCTTCTAAAATTAGCCAAAGTTTTTTTGAAAATCGGTCATTTTTCAGAAAATTTGTTAAATTTTCCAAAGAAATCATCAAATTTTGAAATTGATCAGAAAAATTGGGAAAATGGGGAGGGGGAGGGTAAAAAATTAATTTGATAAGTTTTTACTTCAAAAATAACATTTTCGGCTACTTTCGATCTCATTCAGATCGAGTGCCATTTTCATAATCTTTTTAGGAAAGAAAAAATTCATCAGACTTCTCAAGAAATTGTCAAGTATCCAAATCGATCCAAAAATGTTGGAAAATCATTCAATCAAAAATATATTTTAGCATAGTAGAAGGTAGGAATATGGCCCAGAGTAGTAATTTGCATCCCCCCCCCCAATTCAAAAAAATCCTCCATAAAATTAAACTATTTATAGACTTCGAAAATCGTAGTCCATTTTCCTACCTTCTACTCTATCTTTTTATAAAACGTATTTTCAAAACTTTCACGATTTAATCCAGTAATTTTGAATCCTCTCTCCCCTCAATCTGCTCTAAAACCGCGATATTTCATTAGATAATACATAATGCGTAGAATCCCATAGAGAAATGATAAGTAAGACGAGCCAATACCAAGAGAGTTCAAAAGTCCAAATCTATTATAGCCGCAGAATTTTACACATCGATTACTCCGGTTATCGATTTCTCCCTTAAAGCTGGAGGACACAAACCCTTCTTCAGATATTTTAATGCCTCTAGTTTTCCCACTTGTTTTAATTACTTTTAGAACTACGTATTTGAACAAGAACAAACACCAACCTGTGATAACTTTCCGTGCACGTCGAGGGCGTAGAATACTCTATGGGAACTTGCAAAAAGCTGTAAGATATGGACAAAGTTTCGCTTCTTTTTTCAGATCCTGAAATCAAAAAATAAAAAAAAACACATTAGCAACAGAATAAATAAATATAGCTAGAAAAAAACGAATAAATAATGGATAAAAATTGATAAGAAAACTAGTCTAGTTCTAATTCAAGTTCTAAAATTATTCATTTTTTGAAGTAAAATAATTCTGAACTTTATCCACCTCTTTCTAACATTTACACAGAAAATTTAAAAATCCACAGTTTGCAGCGAAGAAGTTTCAAAAAGGTATTCCCAGGCAAGAACGATGGAAAACCCCATCCTTATATCCTCAGACTTGGAAAATTTCCATGAAACGATGTTAAATCCCAATAAACCTCCTCTCCTCCACTTACGATCACAACAGCGAAAAAAATCTTATGAGAAAAAATCTCTTTATATTGATGCATTTTTGTATTCGAGAGGCAAAATTTTGATAGGCACTGAAAAAGCTGATTTAGGAGAAGAATGAGTCTGTTTCCTTGGATTTTTTCAGAATTTCCATCACATAAATAGATAAAGACCGAAGTAGGGGGATACATACAAAAATTTTTGCCTCAAATATGTGGGTATGTTTTCAGTGGGCAGTTTTTTTGATATCCTCTTTTCAAATACTTTGAATCGAAAATCTCTCAAAAATTCACAGAAGCTGAGTTAAAGTAATTCTGAGTAAAATTCTATACCTACCAGGAAAATTGCTGAAAATTAGACAAAGGTGCACAGTATTTTTCAAAAAAACTCCAAATCTGGTCTTTTTTTGTATTTTTGAGTCAAAAAAATTTCAAGGAAAAAAGTTTCTCGTTCAATTTAAGTAGGCTAATTTGGTTTAACCCCTTAGTTGACAATATTCGAACAATTTCAAATTTCAAACCATGAAGACAAGTCAATAGGTAGTACATGTTTTCTATCACACTTTTTTGTAATTTTCAATCTTTCGCTTCATCGTAAAAGGGAAAAAGATTTTCGAAAATTGTAAAAATTTGTTCTTTTTTTGGGCAGGAAATGGTAAAGTATCATCTTAAGGTTGTAAGTTCTGAATATTAAAAAAATGACCAAAAATTAACCAACGACGAGAGCATATTGGTTTACCATTTTCGAAAGAAAAAATTGGAAAAATTAGATTTTTGGACCTTATATTTGGAAATTTTTCGATCTCAATGCTTGACGCCATACATACATGTGAAGAGAAGCACTTTCAAAGCAAAATTTTTGAATTTTTGACGAAATTTCAGCCCATTTTAATAGGTCACACGGTAATTTTTCAATAATATTTAAAAACTGACTCATTTTAGGGCTCCAAATTTTCAAAAATTGCTCGAAAAAAATTTTAGCCGTGATATTCGAATTTTTGGCAAAATTTTAAGCCATTTTAATAGGTCGCATTGTAATTTTTCGCCAATATCCAAAAATCAATTGAATTTAGGGCCCCAAATTCTCA
>FIZU01025723.1:0-12330 GCA_900064475.1 Pseudococcus longispinus
CAAAAGTGGCCAAAAACCACGTTTTTTTCGAAAGTTACCCCACTTTGAAGCCCCTTAGCTCCGCCTCCCTTTGAGCTAGGGGTCTAAAATTTTTCATGGTTCGTCCTCATACTAATATGAACCACTCCCTTGAATTTGGTCAAAATTCGAGGTATTTTTTTTTCGCGCTCCACCCTAATGTACATTTAAAAGGCTGGAATCAAAATGTCAAGTAAATCGAAGGAGGCCCAGTGATCAGTAAATTAAAATGAGGCACCATCGAAGAAAATTGAAGAAACTCAGGTATTACAATACAAAAATTTCGATCAGATTCTTCACCATCAATTATAGATAATATTTATCTGTCCCCTTCTAAATTCTAATACCTCATTTCGAACAGTATTCTCTTTTTATGAGATAAATATCGAAATTTGGCAAGGAAGGAGGGGTCAAATCGAAATCTTTGTAATAACTAAAATTTTTCCCAACATTTCAATCAATAATTTTTGTTTGGAAAATTTTTCAATCGGAGTTTTACCAAACGAGATACGAAACTTTTTAAAAAAAGGGGTATCCAGATTTTTGAATTTTCGTTTGTGTTGCCTTCCTATTCCACAAAGATCGAAGGCGACTAGAAAATTGGTCCCTACGTGCATTTTTCCATTTTTTGAATATGTATTGAACGATTGATTTGTATTTCGTATGCGATAAGTCCTGATTGGGTTTCTTCAATTCTCTCATAATATAATGATTCTTCAATTCATTCATAAACAATCTCGAAAAAATGAATCAAACTCACGATCGGAATTATGTCTAGAAAATTTCAAACGATTCGTAAAAAATACACACGAATATGAAATACCTCTGAAAAAAACTCAAAATGAACGAAATCCTGTTTGAAAAATTTCAAGGAATGAGGTACAAAATTTAGAAAATTTTAAATGACGAGCTGTTCTGTTTTAATCTATTAAGGGTGTGAAATTCGGTTGGAAGAAATAAAGGGAGGTAAGACTGGGTTGGAAAATTTCAAAAAAAAAGGTGAAAAAATGCATACAGGAAAATTTTACACGGGAAAAAAGTCTATTTCAGACCAGAGGACGGTTCAATTTTACATAATAAATCAATAGATGCGTAGATTTAACAAGTGAACATCTAAATTTCATATTCTTTATGGAGCTGAAGCAAGTCATTCCTAATCATAATTTATTTAGATTTTAATACTCTGAACATACCTATAAGAGGAGGGGAGGGATTTAAGCTTATTTTGTAAAATCATCGAGTTTTCGTGTCTTCTTCCCAAATTCCATCTAAGGAGAGTAATTCTCTCCGGAGATTTTCGAAATAGTTCACTATTCCATTTTACATATTTTAAAAGCATTTTCAAAAGAAGTTTTAGGAGAATGAAATTCTTGATTCACAAATAAAATGGAGCAGATAGTGCAATTTGAAATCTTTTGCACTTTCCATACTTTTTCAATGCATAAATGAGAAAAAAATGCAATCAAATGAAACCAACAAATGCCTAATTTTAATAATTCGAAACCTCACTATCAGTGTCATAAGTACTATAAACATTTTACGAAACTAGCAAAAGGTGACGAGTAATCAAGCCTAAATAGAATTCAGAAATGCATTAGATATCTAATAATCCAAAAGCTCACTGCCACTATCAACACGATGATATCTCTCCCAAGTTTCTTTTTCATTAGCTCGTCGAACCTTCTCCCTACAAGCGTTCTTCAAACGTAGAATTTTATTTTCGTAATTTTTAATTTCATCTTCGTGATGCTTCTTCATCAACGCAACTTGGACATCTTTACACTTCAAATCGGCATCTTTATAGAGTAACTTGACGTATAAGGACTTGGGAATCTGTACCTGAGAATTTAGACACAATGTGGTCGATTTGTACTCAATTAGGTAGGTACCTACTTCGTATGTACTTCCACATTCAACTTACCACTTCATCGGGTTGATTGGGATTTAATTTCAGATCGGACACAAACTTCATAAACACTCGGACACTTTCCATCAGCAAGGGATTGCCGGTTTGTAGCTCATTATGAAAAACAGAACCGTTGCACGAAAGTTGAAAATGAGCTTCGGCGATACCACGACAAAATATCCAACGCGTAATGCTAGCATTCTGCAATTCCGAATCTAATCGTTCAATTACGTAAGAACCTCCCAAATTATCAAAAATATATTTCCATTTTTGACGACGTATTTCGACAGCTTGCCGAGCGGGGGGAGATTTTTGGTCTAATTTCGATAAATCGGGTTGAAAGTGACGTGCCCAGTGGGTTTCGAAATCCTCTATGGCATTCTTCACAGCGTACTGTTTTTTTAAATTGATAAGTTCGGCCTGATGAAGCATATGGGAGGAGAGAGGGTTAACAACGATGGAATTTAAAAAAATTAAATGCTTTGCCAATCTGAGACTCACCAGATCGGACTTCTTAATGAATTTGTCTGAATTCGTCGTCTCGTTTAGGATTCCACGAATGGAATTTTCAGCTCTATCGCGGGACTGGATTATGTAAAATATCGAGTAAATTAGTTTAGCATAATTTAGTTGGATTTTACGCCGACTTGGGACTCACCCTTCCATCTTCGAGTTTGGTTTCCAATGATAAATTAATGGAAAAAATTAAATGACAAATTAGGGAGGTAATTGTGAAATACATGGCGGATTTGGGAAACAACCTGATCGAGGATACGATCGTTCAATTATAATGAGAAAAATTGCACGATAAAAAGTTAACGGATATTTTGAGCAAGATTTTCTTTATCTTTTCATAAATTAAATTTTGATTCAGATAAGAAAAAAGACTTGCAACGATACTTCTCACTCGTCTGAAGATCAACTACTCGAGCTCTGAATATGAAAATACATAAATGAAAATTTATCAACGATTTCGAACTACAAATTACAAGAATTTGATAAATATCAGCTACGTGATTAATAGAAATTTGATTAATTAACGATTCAAAACACTGAAACCACGACTTAATTAAATCAGAGGGAGAGGGGAGGTAATGATACATTAAAATGGAAATTGAGCCTCCTTTCCCAAAGTTTAGCATCTCCACTTGTGGCCTAAGCATCCTACTAAAAAATTATCGAGTCAAATTATTCCACGTATTTCAACGTTGAATACGAAAAATTAATGGAGAGGGGTTGGCCAGATGGCAAAATTTTCGTGCAGCGGTGTGAGGGAGTCGGAACAAAATTTTCCATCAATGAAAATCACGAATCTAGAATTTTTGTTTCAAAATTACCCCAAGGCGGATGCTCAGGAACCGAGTGATTTTGTAATTCGGTTTCCAATCTTAATTTCTTAAATATCCAATAACTCCTTCAATATTGAACGTAGGCAAAATCTTCATATAACCAATCTGATAGATCTTGAAAGGCTCTAGAAGATGAGTTATATTCAATTTTTGCCTATCTCTAATAATAAACGAACTACAGACAGATGAAAGTTTCAGAGCTCTATCATTTTTTCAATATGACCGATATGCAAAAAATGCAAATAATAAAATTCGAAGCTGAAAGCGAGCACTAATCATAGATAAGATCAAATTTCGATTTCGCTTTTGGAATTTTACTGTTTATGTATTTCTAATGATTGATTTCAGTAAAATGATACAAGTCGAATTGCATTATCTACGAATACTCAAATTCGGATGAAATTTCGCTATTCACAGTATTCACATCATCGCCTTCGTCCATTCGACGACGAGCTTCTTGTATTCGTTTCCTATACGAATCCTTCAAACGTTTCAATTGATCTTTATGATGCAGCTTTATGACCGCAGCGTGGGCATCTTTACGCATCAAATCGATATACAACGATTTAGGAAGCTGCACCTGATTTCAGAGATGAAATATTCATTGATCAATATTTTTTTCACAATTGTTTCACGTAACCCAACTGAACACTTACTATCTCCTCGTTTTTATTCCACGCCAGCTGAGAATGAGAAACCGAGTTCATAAAAGCTCGAATGCTTTTCTCATGCAAAGGATTTCGAACGTATTGAAAATGCTTTCGTTTTTTATCCGAATCATGCTCTTTGTCGAAAATATAAGCGTTGTTCGAAAGCACGAAGTAGATTTCGGCGATATCTTTACAAAAAGTCGTTCGATTAATTCCAGCTTTTTCTAATTCGAAATTTAAACGAACAATGGCGTGAGATTCGTTGAAATTATACATCAAATAATTCCATTTTTGACGACGAATTTCCACACATTGTCGAACCGGGGAACTGTATTTATCAACTTTTGTCCAATTTGGAGTAAAATGGAGCCCGAAATGGGTTTCGAAGTCGTCTATGTGATTTTTCAGCATATATTGTTGCTTTAAATTGAGCAGTTCTTCCTGTAAAAGGGACGAAGAGGAGGGGGGTCAATTCTACAATTAATAGGTGCTTTGAGGTATGATTGTAATCACTTGATGACTAACCAAATCCGATTTACTGATCGTGTTCGCCAATCTGCTTGTTTTGTTCAGAAACTTGGATGAGTCTAGTTGGGAATCGTCTTCTTCGAATTTAGATGATCCGTGCTTTGAATTAAAATCAAAATTTTGTCATTATTGTTACCTATCAAACCTCGGTTATTTCGAGCAGTAAATTTAACTTACCCATCCCAATCCAAAATCAACTTGCGAAGAAAAAAAAATCGAGAAAATTAAATGGGGTAAAGTAATCTTGAAAAACATAACCGTACAAAAAACTAATTCAACTGATTTTTTAAAACATTAGGTATCGCGAAATCACCAAAGACGTTTGGCGATGATCAAATATTTAAGACCTACTTATATACCCTTGTTTTCATCAATTTTCTTCTTATCAGTCAATAAATAGAATTTTGATTGAAAAAATATCGAATATAAATTATCTACATATGTTTAGAGATTAGGATGTGGTTTCGTTTTCGAAACAAAGACCCATCAATGAGCTCTGTCAAAATTTCCAGTCGAAAATATAATCTAGATTTATAAATTTTGCATCGTTCCATCAAAAGTGACGCGAACGATCGATGTAATAATAAAATCTAAGAATATTTTCTTCAAAGTTGCATCTTGAGACATGATTTATACTTTTTGGATCAATTTGGTTGTTCAAAAATCACGATAGGAATTTAATCGAAGTTTTTGATCCTGAATGAGATGAACTTTCGATCATTGAACTGCGATAAAAATTCGTATACATCGACGTATCATGTGGGTACTTGCGTGAACCTCCTTTTTTAAAATTTTAATAACTTTTTAGCCGCGCCCTTAATTAAAAAAAAGTTGAAATAAATGTTGAAGTACGTGAAATTTTTCTTCACTTCAACCGTGACATCATATTTATTTGTGGAAATCTTAATTTTTTTCACCCTGTATATTTTGATACTTGTTTTTGCACCACCCGTTGACTTTTCGAGAAAAATGAATGGAACCTTTTATGTTGCAAATTTTATGTACTTCAATTTTAGTCATGATCATTTTTTTGTTTAGTCGCATATTTAAAGAGTTAAAAGCGAAAAACAACGAGGGGAGTCACTTTTAGTAAAATTTCATAGTGATGAGCGTTTATGCGCCACCGGTTAACTTGTAGCAAAAAAGTAATGAAGCAGTTTTGTGGGAAATTTTACGCTCTTCGACATTTATTTGAACTTTTTTTCCATTTTCGGCACGGCTGAAAAGTTACAAGCATTTAAAAAAAGGGAGGTTCAAAGGTATGCACAGATGCGACACATCGAGGGGGGGAGGGGGTGAAGGGAATTGTTTTGGGGTCTACGGTGTATTATCATTCGTATACACGTGGTCTCCCCCAAAAATCAAAATCACAATCTATTCGCGAAAATAGGGTAAATTTTCATTTTTTCCCCACCCTGTATATTTTGACGGGTGTTTTTGCACCACCCATTCACTTTTCGAAAAAAATGAATATGACCTTTTTTGTTGCAAATTTTATGTACTTCAATTTTAGTCATCATCATTTTTTTGTTTAAATGCATATTTGAAGAGTTATGAGCAAAAAACAACGAAGGGGGGTCAATTGGGGTCCACCTTTGGGGGAGTTGCCGAAGGGTGAGGTTCGGGTACCTTTCGGTGGTTAATCAGTATACCCGAAGGAACATTTTAAAATCATGAAATCATTGATGACTAGAAATGCAATTTCATCTCCTTATTTGACTGATCTTAAATACTCAATAACTCCTTAAATATCGACGATAGGCAAAATTTTCAAATAATCAATCTTGTAGATTTTATTAAGCTCTAGAAGATAAGTTATGTTCAATTTTGGCCTATCCCTCATAATAAACAAAGTAAAGACCGATGAAAGTTTCAAAGCAATATTACTCCTTCAAAATGATCGATAGGCAAAAAATGCAAATAATGAAATTTGAAGCTGGAAGTGAGTACTATACGCTGATATGATCAAATTTTGATTTATCCACAGAAATTTGACGGTTTAATGCGTTTATGTAATTCGAATTAGTAAAATAGTGATACAAGTCGAATTGTATTAATTACGAATACTCAAACATGGAAGAAATTTCATTATTCACCTATTCACACGATCACCTTCGTCCATTCGTTTCCTATACGCATCATTCAAACGTTTCATTTGATCTTTATAATGCAGTTTTACGACCGCAGCGTGGGCATCTTTACGCATCAAATCGATATATAACGATTTAGGAAGCTGCACCTGATTTCAGAAACGAAATACGTGTATTCATTGGTTAATATTTTCTTTACAATTGCTTCGCATAATTCTAATCAAAACTTACTATCTCCTCGTTTTCACTCCACATCAGTTGGGAATGGGAAACCGAATTCATAAAAGCTCGTATGCTCTTCTCGTGTAAAGGATTTCGAACGTATTGAAAATGCTTTCGTTTTTTATCAGAATTAGGCTCTTTGTCGAAAATATAAGCGTTATTCGAAAGCACGAAGTAAATTTCGGCGATATCTTTACAAAATGCCGTTCGATTAATCCCAGCTTTTTCTAATTCGAAGTTTAAACGAACAATGGCGTGAGATTCGTTGGAATTAATCATAAAATAATCCCATTTTTGGCGACGTATTTCCACACATTGTCGAATCGGCGACTTGTAACTATCAACTTTTGTCCAATTTGGAGTAAAATGGAGCCCGAAATGGGTTTCGAAATCGTCTATGTGATTTTTCAGCATATATTGCTGTTTCAAATTGAGCAATTCTTCCTGCAAAATGGACGAGGGGGGAAGGGGATTAGAATTTTAAAAGTAGATGCATTAAGGTATAATTGTGATCACTTCACTAACCAAATCCGATTTATTGATCGTCTTTGGCAATTTTCTCGCTTGGGTGAAAAATTCGGATGATTCCGATTTCGGATCGTCTTCTTTGAATTTAGATGATCTGTGCTTCGAATATTAAAATCAAAACGTTATTATTGTTTTTTCAAGCCATAAGTTCAATATCAAGCAACTTACCCAACCCAAGCCAAAATCGACTTGCGAAGAAAACAAAACCGAGAAAATAATAATGCAAAACATGACTATATCAATAAAAAACCAATCTAAAATTGAACTAATTTTTTAAAACAGAATCCTGAAATCAGCAAAGACGTTTCGATTAATTTTCTTCTTATCAGTCAACCAATGTATCTAATTTCAATTGAAAATCGTGAAGAAACTATCCATATTTTCGAGGATCAATTTAGAACTTAGGATAAGGTTTCGATTTCGAAAAAAAAACTCGATTTATGAACTCTGCCAACATTTTCAGTCCGAAATTTGCATCGTTTCACCAAAAAGAATAAATCATCGAGCCAATTAATCGACACTAAAAACTTGCACTTCAAAATTGTATCTATACCCTGACAAATGATCCATTAATTGGGCCGATCGATTGCTCAAGGGACGAAGAAAAATTCTCGATCACTGAGCTCCGATAAAAATTGCAGGCAATTTTACAATACAATTTCGGTTTAGTTGAGCAAACGATGGATCAAGTTCTGACAATATTTCACAATCAGAAATGAAATTACGAAAAGCTTCGATAAAATGATTAGATTAAAATAGATATTTCATAAGAATCGAGAAAATATAAATCACAAGTAGATATGCATATCGTTCCCTACATTATCATTCAATCAACATTTCAATAAACCGCGAAAAAATAATCATTCGATGAAAGATTTGAATAAATAAAATAAATATTCTATGCTAAAATATAATTATTAATTCACTCACAATCTGCAGCTGCAATCTCCAAAACGATTTGAACGAACCAACGAATGACGAGTTCAGGAACACACCGAAAATATTCACGAAGTGTACAAATCGCATCGAATTACTCACCGAACACGATTGAAATTATTAAACGAATTCGACTCGATGAATGAAACATGAAAAAATCTCAAAATAATAACATACGTTTCATATATGGACAGAAAAAAATACGAAACCGACATCGCCGAAAATACTATCACACGTTTGATTAAAAAGTACATTACGAACCGATCAATTTTGCATTTTAGAAGAAAAGTAAAGACTAAAAAAACACACCGAAACGAAAAAAACCCACGAGAGGTATACCGAGGGATGTAATTGCTGTTGGAACGAACGCCACAGCACAGTCTCGAATATTTGACGATGACTGGCCGAGTGACAGTTCCGGAAAGAATGCAATCCGATATCAAATGATGACGTAATGCGATAAGCCAAACAAAAGCACCACTTGCATCTTGCTTGGTTTTGAATTCGTTCCTAAAATATTTGTAGTTCCTAAAGTAGTTATTTTACGATTTTTTTTTTTCGTAAAATTAAAATGATTGAATCGAAATTTGTGTACCTAATCATTACGTTAATTGAAAGAAGTAAACAGATATTTGAGTAATGATTGAAAATTGTGAATTAAATTTTTTCTAACACAATAACTCAGCGAAATGCAGTTTTTTCAATTTTTTTTCAAATAACTATAATTATTTTTCATGACATTCTCAATCTCAATTTCTAGGAAATTTTCTATGTAAGAATAATTTTTTAGTTCGGCTCAAACTTTAAATTTTTCAAATCAAAAATTATTTTCAAACCGAATTTTTTCTATGATTATTTTTACTCATCTCCTCGATCCAAAAAATCAATAATAGGCCTAAAGCAAATATTTGTAAAAAAAAAAAAACAAAAATCTAAAAATGAATTGATGAAAAGTAAAAATCAGAAATCCACAATCGAAAATCAAAATCCATCAAAAGTTTTCTTCCGAATCTCTCGAACACCTTCGAAAAAAAATGAATAAAAAACTAAAACGTTTAATAAAATTACATTTTCAGTTATAAAATAAATTTATAATGAATATTTGAACGAAAAAAAATAACGTAAAACGAAATTAAAAATATGTTTGAATACGAGTATCTTCGCTATTTAGAATGTACTGGACGATCGTTTTGGCATGTTAGGCTCCGATAGGCACTCTTTTCCATGGTAAATAATTCTTCGACTTTTGTAAAATGTCGTATAAAATACTTAGAGTAAAATATAAGGCCTGCTGTTACCACGATTTAAACGAGTATAACCGATCAGTTCGTCAATTTCGTCATTCAAAGCATCTGTATCCCTTACATGTTTTTTTTTCAGCTCATCAACTTCGTCGCGTATTTTGATCAACTCTTCGTATAGTTTTTTCGGGATTTCGGTCTTAAAAATGAAAAAAAAAATTATTATATGATAATCACAAGAAGCCCCCAACTCACAACACCCGAAATCCAACACTAGAAAAATCCTCCTTTTCCAAAGACCACACACTAAATATCCAACAGTTATCTTTTTTCATATCTAGATTTCCCTCATTAATCCACATTGCTCGAGAAAGGGCCAAATTACAGTATTTTTCATAATAATTCGTTTGAAAAAGGATAAAATTAGCTTTAAAATGATAGATGTACTTTTCAATTATGAACAATTTCATGAAAATTAATTTCGCATTTATCAAATCCACGAGATTACCTCCAAATTCAATTTCGTTCTCATTTCCCCACATTTTTTCTCTCCCCATCACTCAAGATTGAATAAATATTTCATCACTCACCATTTCTTCGCCTGCCTGTTGGAAACTCGGATCGACGAATAGAAAAAAAGCCAAAACAGCGAATTTCAGCAACATGTCGAACTCGTAAGCACTTTCAAACCTTCCAAAGATATTTTTCGACAATGAACCGAACAAGAATTCAATTTATGTTAACCCTTTTCTTGCATAATTCAGATTTTGATCTAGCTATCACGGTTTTTTTCATACCTACGTCTGTTATCAATCGCAGCTCTGTACAGTAAATTAGCATCGGACTATTTTCGCCCATTAACCAACGATTACTTTGTGAGGCGATTGGGATTATTTGAAGGGCGATAATCAAGATGCAAACATCGATGGTACAAGCGTATTTGATGTTTGTCAAAATTGACAAAATCCACGTACGTAGTTCGTTTCATTTACCATTCACAAAAATTTGAAAAAAGTCAACCCATGTTGTCAAAAAATTGTATGAATAAATATCACAGAAATCTATGCTTATAATACATTGGTACTATTTACACATGACGAAATCGAGTCGATTCATGATCGATATTTCGATATCATATTATATACAGGTATTTTTTTTTTGTACAATTACGAGAGATCTACTCGTCCCAACGGTTTTTAAAAAAATCATCACAGAAATGCACTAATCAAAAGAATTAATCATACCTCGATTTACCATCAACTAGTAGTCAAGTGTAATACTTAAATTATATCTACACACCTATAGCTAAGGT
Organism: Pseudococcus longispinus; assembly: GCA_900064475.1. Lineage (NCBI taxonomy): Eukaryota > Metazoa > Arthropoda > Insecta > Hemiptera > Pseudococcidae > Pseudococcus > Pseudococcus longispinus. The sequence continues at coordinate 10,781 of FIZU01025723.1, forward strand.
ACACAATAAATACAGAAAATGGGCATACATAATAACGAGGGAATAGGTCGGTTCGAGGTCACACAGAATCTGTAAATCTGAACTGAAAAAGCGTTCGAGATCACAGAAAGCCGTTCGAGGTAAATACCTGTATTTTTCCAAGCACAAAAAATCGTTTGAATGCTGAAAAAAATTTTAAATCCAAAAATGTCTGACAAATATCTAAAAGTTGGCATGATTTCTAAAATTTTCCAAGCCCGAAAAATGAACGAAAATTTCACGTCCAAAAAATCTGACAAAATATTTAAAAGTCAGCAATTTCAAAAAATTATCACAAAATATTAAAACTCAGCGTCAAGTAAAAAACATTCTGACAATATTTTGATTCGAACGTTTCTTGAAATTATCTTCAGTCCATAAAGTTGGAATTTTCGAAGTCGAAAAATTCATTTGAATTCTTAAAAATTTTGCAAGTCTAAAAAAATCGTAGAAAATATCTGAAAATTGGCGTGATTTCTGAAATTTTGCAAGTTCAAATAGTCGGTGGAAATCTGAAAATTTTTGCAAGTCCAAAAAAACCTGACAGAATAGACGAAAGTCAACATGATGGAATTTCATGTCGGAATATCGTGTCATTTTTCACAGGTTTGGTCATCGCAAAAGCATATTGCATCTAACATATGCTGAAAAAAAAGTTCTCACTATTTCCAAACTACCCATGAAACTACAAAACATAGAATATGCTTTTGCTCATTGAATTTCTTAATTAAGTAGGTACATAAAACCGTGGACATTTGAAATTTTCTTGAAAATTTTTCAACAGCAAAAAGTCAACAGAAATCTGAAAAATTTTCCAAATTAAAAAAAGTCTGACAAGATTTTTGATTTGAATTTTTTTGAAATTTTTCAAGTTCATAAAGTTGAAATTTCCCGAAACCAAAAATTCATTTGAATTGTTGAAAAATTTTCAAATGCAAAAAAGTCTTTATCGGACACAATGTTATCATGTTTCGTGAAATGTCGAAAATCTCGACTCGACGTATCGTCGAACCTACTACCACAACGACACAACGTCAGTAGTACGCTCGTTCACCACGCATCTACCACAGCGCATACACGATAAACAAACTAGACGAAAAACTCGTCCAACGTCAGCTCGTGAATTCTCATACTCGTATCTTCGCTTTATGTGATCGACGTTCGTCTTTTTGTATCACGCGTATTTGTATCAAACTTTTCTACTTATTTTCCATTTAATCTTTTGTAACTATATGTGTCTGTGCATCATCTATGTTTCATTGAATATCTTTCATACTATCGATCATAAATTTTTAGTATCAGGCCATAGTTTCTCGGCCTCTGATCGCGACTTCGCCTCCATTGAAGCAGCTTCGAAACGCAGTAAACTAGAAACTCCGGCCGATGTACACAACGTCATAAGATCAGCACGAAAACTCAAACCATTCTCTATTTTAGACCTTTCTGAGAAACCAATCTTTGATTTTTCTTCTAAAGCAAAAACCCTGTTCAATACTACAAAACTACAAATCTCCAAACAATCCTGGATTCGT
>FIZU01025727.1:0-19454 GCA_900064475.1 Pseudococcus longispinus
AAAATGAAATCTGAAATTACAAGTTTGGGAAGCACTAAAAATATGAAAATGGCCGAGATGGGGGGAGTTACCGGTAGGTAATTCAAGAGTGGTCTCATACGAGTTATTTGAGACCAATACCACCCCTCTATCTCCTCTCTATCCAGATTTATTATGCAAAACAGATGTCAGAGTAGGTGCTCGATTTTGACAACTTTGAGAACCCCTGAATCGGTTTTGCAATTCGATCTCAAAAATGTGATGGTGGTTTCGGGGTCGGGAAATGGTCCCCTTTCGATGGTATATCGCAAAAATTTTATATCTTTCGGGGTCCATGTTTTTGGAAATTTCGGCAGTGGTACCCGTACTACAACATTTTTGAAAAAAATTTGAAACAATTTTCAATTTTAAAAAAGAAAAAGGCTCCTTCCCCCGAATCCTCTTGGTTATTTCCATATCCATACTACTCGAGGAAGTATAAAACATAGGATACCTATGCATTTTCTGTTTCTGCTATGCCAAAGTGAACTGCACATTCCACGTCTGACATAACATTTCACCTTATCTAATTTCAAGTTCAAAGAGTCGAACATAATGTTATCGTGTCTCGTAGAAAGTTTAAAAGTCAATTGACCAGTTTATAAAATTTTTCAAAATGGAAAAAAGTCAGAATTTTTGAAATTTTCCAAGTTCAAAAAATCGTTTGAAATCTGAAACTTTTTTTTTCAAGTTCCGAAAGTCTAAAGTGTTTGTCTGACAAAATATCTACAAGTCAGCAATATCTCTGAAATTTTCCAAGTCCAATTTCTTAGTGAAAATCGGAAAATTTTTCCAAGTTCAGAAAAGTCTGACAAAATGTCTAAAAGTCAGCGTGACAGACGTGTCGTTTTTTGCTGGATAAAAAATTGGACAAAAAAATGGACTTGGACTCGCAAATGTTCAGGATGACTCCCAGTCATAAGACATACCTATTATCCATGTCAAAAAAAATTAATTTTAGAAAAATTGTTTCAAATTGCATTATTTGCAGATTTTTACGATCCTGATTTCTTAAATATTTTCAAAAACGAGACAGCAATTTTCAAAGCTTTCATTAAAAAAATTTCTAAACACTTTTTAAAATTTTTCGACAAAGTTCTCGACTTCCATAACAAAAAAACCGACAACCTACTTCAAACGTACGTAGGCAACCCTACTTCCATTTCCTTCTTTTAGCAAATAAGAATAATTAAGAAACGTAGCCACCAGAGCATTCCATCTTCCAAAAAAAAATTGTATAAAATGGTAAACATCTTGTGTAAACAACAACTATACTAAACTCGTTCAATTTCATCATCTTACCACTAATTCAAGCTCTCCTCCCCGACGCCCCCACATCCACGAAAAAATCGAAACTACCTACTTTTTCATTATTAAAATCTTCATGCCTCGTGTAGTCAAGTACTTCATTCTCATAAAATTCAAATTACCCCTCCCTCTCATCACTAATTCAAACAGAAGTATACTTTGGTACAAATTAATACGTTAGTTATTCCCCCTCAAATAAAAAGCCATCTGGGTATAATTTCCCTTACGTATACGGGGATTAAGTACCATCCAAGTCGTAAAAATCGGTCAAAGGTACTTAATTAATAATTTCAGCATCATAAAGCACCTCGTATAACCGTCAAATTACCTACTTTTGTTCTAAACTGCTCTCGCGAAAACTTACACTCAAATCAAATTAAGCCTAAATTTTCTCGCAAAAAAAAACTACTAGGTAAATATTCCAAAAATTAAACATCTCTCGCAGCGAAAGAGGCAATAATTACGCTATTATGCGAAAAAAAAAGATACACGTATAAGTAAACAAAGTATCATAGCGAAATAGCTAATTGGCTAAGCTGAAAAAAAAAAGTATCCTTTTCATCGTTTTACAAAGTAAGCCATCATTATAGTCTAGTAGATCTGACCACTCGCGGAATAAAAGCGGAGCACGGATAAGTACCTAAATGCCTCCTTTAAAATATACCGACTCCGAATTGCCTTATACAATTCGTATTATAAAGTCCCTACTTTAATATAGAATACTTTCAACACGTAATTACTTTTATAATTACGACGATATCGTGAATTCGCCGAGCATAACGGAAGTTAGGCAAAATAACGATAACCTCGACAATACGTAAGTATACGAGTATAAGTTTTGTTTAGCAATTTATCCAACTTACCTCCTTCACAAAGGATCTCGCTAATAACTTATTAGCATTTCATTCCAAGAATCCTGCGTATCGCTGAGCTCATTAGTAATTGAAAAATACTTTATTCGTAAGTGATACCTACTCTATCGAGACCTAGATGTGGGTTTGCTGAACCTAAATTAACAAATACATACGCGTTATTAAATATTCGACGAATTAACCGCATTCGAAGGGGGACATTTACCTGGTTCGAGTTCTGGCAGGATGAAAAAAATAACCATCGTTGAATAATTACTGAACCGCAAACATCTGGAATTTAAAATTAAACGTTATCAATTCTCTAAGAGTTTAGGAAAAAAAAATATCCCACGTTTTTTTGTTGTATTTTAATATTTTAAATTGTACTAGTGGAATTCTGCGGTGGTGTTTTTTCAGCTTTTCAGCTTGGAATAAGGAGAGAATTTCGAGTCGTCGCAAGGGGATCGTTTGTAAGGGTAAAAATATAAAGACCTTTGGTGTAGAAATGGTTAGGTAAAGGCATCTACATGGGTATATTGGGCTCGTCATTACCGCATATGAAAGTAGGCATAACAATTGACGATTGTTACAAAAATAGGTAGGTTTGAGAATAGGTGGGTATACTTTTTGTACATAATCTATCAAACGAATTATACTTTCTTTTCAGGAAAAATTTTAAGAAGCACTACACTAATTATTTAAAGTGATATCCAAATGGTCAAGTGCTTGGAAATTTCTCGAAATGTCTGAAAAATACCTAAAATCGAGGTTATGAAACGTAACGAAACAAAGAATCCAAATATGAGAAACGAAAAGTTGAAAATTTGAAAACAAAAAACAACATAATGTTTTCGTTTTTTTTTAATTTAGTGTTTTTTTTACTTTGAAATGGATATTATTAAAGCATAATCTGATTAGGTCTACAGAATTGGATTCTGGACCAAATTTCCAGCATTTTGAGCACCCACATTAGAGTTTCCGTTATTTAAAAATTTTTTGAATAGGGTTAGTGAATCCCCTAGATTTCTTCTCTATCGCCTAAAACTAATCTCAGAATTTTTTCAAATTTTTTGAACAAAATTAAACCGGCGCCCACGAGCCTCAAAGTTAAATATGGGATTTACATAGGGATTTTACGTTGAACATTTTATTTCTGAAAAACAGCATTTTAAAATAAACTTTCAGTATCGCAATTGAATATATTAAAAGTAGATAAAATTCCAAATATTTTAGCACAAAAAAAATTTTCAAGTTGAAAATTGAATTTTTGGCAGGGGTTCGAAAAATATGGAATTTTCCAAAGCAACGCATTTTCCAAAATATGTTGACATTCATTTTTTTAATCATTTATTTTTCACAATTTCTTGTAAAAAAAAATCAAATCGAAAATTGATTTTGGCAGGGGTGCAAAAAATACGGAATTTTTCAAGCTGATTTTTAAAACATTTGTTGAAAGTCAATCACTCGCTTTTCAACACTTTTTTTGAAGCAATCGGGGCAGATAATTTTTCGATGATCTTGCACGTAGCGAAGAACAAAATCAAAAAATTTACAAGTCCGTATTTTTCGTACCTCTGCCAAAATAAATTTTCAGTTTGAATTTTTTCTAACGAGAAAGTGTGAAAAAAATGATTAAAAAAGTTGAATGTTGACAAACTTTGGAAAATGCTTTACATTAGAAAATCCCATATTTTTCGAACCCCTGTCGAAAAATTTTGAATTTTATTTTTTTTTAATAGGAAAGTTTGAAAAAAATTATTAAAAAAATTAATGTCAACAAATTTTGGAACATGTATTACTTTGAAAAATCCCATATTTTTCGAACCCCTGCCCAAAATTCGATTCCGAAGTTCAAATAAAAAAATTGAAGAAAATAAAGAAAAATGTTGAAAAAAAGAGCATTCTAACTTTGGAAAAAATAAATCATATCACTTTAAAAATTCCATATTTTTCAAACCCCTGCCAAAAATTCAACTTTCAACGTGAAAATTTTTTTTTGGGCGCAACTGTGTGGAATTTTGTCTACTTCTGATATATTCAGATTTCAATAAAATTCAATAATTTTTCTCACACTTTATGATTTTTTGAGCAATTTTTGAAAATATTTACACATTTTTGATAATCATGTTTTATTCATTTTTACATTTTTTTTAATACAATTTTCATCTAATTTTTCAAAAACTTTTGAAATATTGGGAACAGTTTTCTTGATATGTTATCGGGTTTTGAACACTTTTCAGTTTTCACTATTTTGTAGATGTTGAAACATTTTTTTCAAAGTTGGAAATAGTTTTGCGATATTTTAAGCAATTTTTGAGCCATTTTGAACGAACTTATCATCGATTTGAAAAATTTTACAGGCAATTTGAACGATTTTTAACATATTTTTTTTAAATGTTAAATGTAGCAAATATTTCAAGCAATTTTATCAATCGTGAGTAACTTTAAACACTTTCTTCAATTTGAAGACATTTTATGATATTTTCAGCAATTTCAATGTTATTTTAAGCAACTTTATTGTTATTTTATCAAAGTTTGAGAGGAGCTTTGTTCACTTTTTCTCACTAATTCATATTTTTTTTTATATGTTGTGATGGTGATCTTTAAATGAGAATGTTAAAGTGACAATCATTCGGGGGGGAGGGGGGGGGGGGGGGGGGGGGGTAAGTTTCAAAATGTTTTTTGACGGTTCAAACATTTCTAAAGGAACAGAAAAAAATCACAATTTTGCCATTTTTAAAAACTTCTTTGAAAACATTTTTTGAATTTGAGACAGAAAAAATTAAAATTTTGTCATTTTTTCAACATTTTTTGACATGATTAACTTTTTTGGAAAATTTTTCAAATTTTTGGGAAACCTTGTGACAATTCACCAACCTCCCCAATGGACCGATTTCCATAATTTTTTTAAACCAATTTGGACAATTTTTTCAAAATGTGGGTATTTTTTGAGGTGTAGATATATGTCATCAAGATTAACAAATTTCTAATTTGGTACAAAAAAATCGGATTTTGTCATCTTTAAAACTTTTTTGAAAACATTTTAAAATTTTCTGGGCCAACTTTTTAAATATTTTTTGAGATTTTTCAAACTTTTTTGAAAAAATGGACCTAATTTGAAATAGAAAAAAAAAATAATTACGTCGCTTTTCCAACATTTTTCAACTTGAGTAGGTATTTGAAAAATATTTTCAAAAGGATTGGAAAAAAATCAAAGTCGTATCTTTTCTCAACTTTTTTTGTCATGTTCACTTTTTTGTAAAAGTTTTTCAAAGTTTTGGGATAAAAAAATCAGAACTTCATTATTTTTTCAAAATGTTTGGAATTTTTTAAAACTTTTTCGAAAATAAGAAAGCCTTGCGACAATTCGCCATCCTCTTAGTTCCAACGGGCGGGTCGATTTCCATCATTTTTTCAAAATGTTTCTTTTGAGATGTAGATGTACGTTATCAATCCAGCATCAAGTGCCAAACAATTTCAAATTCGGGACAGAAAAAATCAGAATTTCAAAACTTTCTAGAAAACATTTTTCGAATTGGCGACAGAAAAAATCAAAATTTTGTTATTTTTGTTCTTTATCAACATTTTTGACATTTTTCAACTTTTTTGACAATTTTTAACTTTTTTGAAAAAACTCAAATTTGGGGCAAAATAAATCAAAATTTCGTAATTATTTTAATGTTTTTAACAATTTTTAAACTTTTTTGGAAAAATGTACCTAATTTGAGATGAAAAAAAATATTAAAATTACGTCATTTTTTCAACATGTTTTTCTGACATTTTTAAATTTATTTGGAAAACGTTTTCAAAAAGGACAGAAAAAATCAAAATTTTATCATTTTTCCAACATTTTTTGACAAGTGTTTTCTTTTCTGTTTTTTCTAAATTTTTAGGGCAATAAAATTAGAATTTCGTCATTTTTTCAAAATATTTTAAATTTTTTCAAACTTTTTTGGAACTATAAGAAACCTTATGTTAATTCGTCAACCGTTCCCAATGGACCGATTTCCACCATTTTTTTTGGACCGATACTCTGATAATTTTTTTCAAAAAATTTTCTTGTAGTGTAGATATGTCATCGAGCATCAAAGTTCAAAAAATTTTGAAGGTACAAAAAGAAATCAAAATTGCTTTAATTTTTCTTAATTTCTTGATATTTTTCAATGAACTGTATTTCTATGGAAATTAAAATAGAATGTAAAAGCCTATTCTAGGGGATAGATTTTAATGATTTTTTTTTCAAAACGTTTTTTCTGATGTGTACCTACATTCTGTCATCCAGGATCGCGGTCAAAAAAATTTAAATTTCCGGTGGGGCCACGGAGGGGGCCGATGGTGGAGAGCTGGAAACTCCTAGTAACATTTCAAATAATTTTCAATTCATTTTCAAAAAACTTAGCTGCCAACTTTTCAAACATTCCGAACGATTTTTATAATGCAATAAGCCATTTCTATGCAATTTTCACACTTTAACGATATTCCTTCCTACACTATCGTACTTCCCCCTTCGTATTAAAATACGGTCTATTCCCTCTGGAATTAAACTCGTCGGAAAAATTAAATAAGACGAAGGCTGATTGTGAATTAATCAAAAATACCGAAATCGAGCGTCTCGACGTACAATACGTGGAAAAAAAGGGGTTAATTCTTCAATTCTCCGCACACAAAGTATCAATTATCAAAAGTCAATTGGATTACAGGAGGAAAATTGTAATAAATTATATGGTAAAAGGCTCGTAGCCGACGAAACTGATACGACACAATTGGACGAATCTACCGACCTAGGGTAACATCCGAGGTCATAGGGGTATATTTAAGCTCGCGAGTTGCATAGGCCTACGGTTGAATCGTGTATAATCTCGAGATACTGAACGTATTTTCGTGGACAAAAAAAATGGAAGCCCCCAATCAAGATCAAACATGGCATACGTTTTAGGTTGAACCCCTACGGGGCATGGACCTCGACGACGCAATAAAAGCGTACCGTCTGCGTCTAGTCTGTAGATACGACGATTGCAGAACGCATTTCCGGTTACACGACGAGGCTGTATATTTGCAAATGCGGCTGCGGCATGGCACCACCCTTCAAAAAACAAATTGGCAACACGGTAGACGGCAAGTCCAGGCGGCGGCTGGTCTCGTAAATCGATCGATGGTTGTGTTTGTAGGCCGTAAAAGTCTGCATCGCGTCTCGCATCCCACATCAGGTACCCGAAGGGAGCTTAAAAGCACCACGCCCAAGAATTTTACGCCTTTACGCCACGCTCGCCTACTACGTCGTATACTTCCGCGTATTTCCATACTTTTCGCACCCTTATCTGCAAAGCACCCTCGGCTTTCCATCTTAATCTCATCTATAGCCTGATTAACGATCTTAGCAATAAAACTACGTACGATGTGCGCGTCGCGTCACCCCCCCTCCAACCACTGCCTAAAACTCTATTAACGTTTTTTATTGCGTATAAAACGACAAATTTGAAATTAGCGTCGTCGTCGTCGTCGTCGTCGTCGTATATATCGTTTATTCATAACGTGAGTCGACGATAGGCTGCGGTGTACATAAATCGTCTTTAAAAATTTTCACCATCTGTGTACACTGTACCAGAGGCGACCGACGCGACGTCGTAATAGAGACGTATAAATCGACTACATGTCTATTTACATCACGTTTGAATCATTAATCCGGACAAATTTCTTATCAACGAGCCATTTATAGTAATGATATTAGATAGAACGTTATCATTATCGTATTGGGTAATTGTCTAATTGAATTTATTCCTTATCTCGCGTTTTAATGAATGAATTATCATTCTTTCGAGTGCAAAAAAAAAGGAAAACCTGTACACGAATTACAATATAATCGAACCGACGATGAAACGTTCGAGGTAATTGCGTAATACGAGATTTATTGCTGCCTACATCTTCGATACATCATTTTATCCAATGAGCTGTCTGTAAGTCTAGGTAGAGCTAAATGCCTGTCTATGCTCGAAGATAAAATTATGATAGAGATGATAATTGAAAGGTGGAGAAGAAATTCCCAATGATAAAGCTCAATTCATCAAATCAAAATAAGTACACTTTTACTCAACCTGATACGCAATTTTTCCATAATTTTCTAGGGAAAAAAATCACCACTTCACCACTTTCGTTAATATTCTAATTAACACGAAATTTTAAGTTTTGTCAACTTTGTAATAGGGGGTGGGACTGACCCCTGTACCAACTGATTCGGTTAAGCCCTACATAAATAATTTTAATTCTATGTTCAAAAGGTCGAGAGGAAAAAGGGGCCAGCAGTCAGGCAAGGGCTTCACCCTCCGCACCCGCATGGCTTCGCCCAAACTGCCTCTCTCTGTTTCTTCAGTTGAAAATTTCAGATAGTAAAAGTGATTCAAACATTGTAAAATCGTTGAAATTTTCATACTCATTTTATACATGATTACCTATATCGGACAAAAAATTCATAAAAATTGTTGAGAATGTTGTTGAAATGGTCAAAAATGTCATTAAAATCAGGGTCAACATGGTGAAAAATTTGCACCCCAGTGAGAGGGGGAAAAACTCCAAATTTCGAAAAATAAAAATTCGAAAACCCTCAACGAGGCGAGGGTTGCGTGTTCGATAGTATTAAAGATCTACTTGACAGGACGCGATATCGCTGCCCGATGTAGAGTGCAAATAAAAAAATAGAAAAAAAAATGGCCGGACATAAAGTGCAGCCAAATCCACTCGACCGGACGCAAAAATGCAGCCCGATGCGGATTTTTCCAGGCGCAACAATGTAGCCTGATGAGATAATTATCTAGCGCATAATGGCAGCCCTAGAATTCCAGCGCTCGAAGCAGCCGGTGTAAGAGAGAAAAAAAAGAGAAGAGAGAGAGAGAGAATAATACATATGGATATGACAAACGAACAAATTTATTAAATAGCGAGGGTAAAAATGTACGCGAGATCAGAGACAAATTTCAACGACGGGAAATAGCCCGATCGAGAGGCAAAGGAAAAACCGTACTGGAAAGCTTATATCTATTTGGCGCGACAGTTTACCTGCGAGTACGAAACTACTACAACGTAGTACGTTTCGCACTCGCGATAATCCACGCGTCGATTCCCACCCGTTACACCAGGGCTTCGCGAACAAACGCCGAGTGGAAGCGTTGCCTCCTAGCCATTGCTAGAGCTTCCCCAAAAATGAGCCTGCCCCCAAATTTAGGGCCCAAAAGTTAAAACCTCCAAAATGCACATTAGTGACTTCTACCGACTCTTCGCAAGTAATTTTGGCCTCCTGGGTGATTTGGATTCGGCTGTAGCCTGATCAACGTGCTAAAAGATCGGGAAACAACATGAAAATTTTCGATTTTGGACTCTACACAAAGGTCAAAAGGTGTCCAAAAGTCAAAATCCTCAAAAGGCACATCAGTGACCTCTACTAACTCTACATACCAAATTTTGGCTTCCTAGGTCACTTTGTTTGGACTGCAGCCCGATCAAAGTACCAAGAGACCGGGGAAAATGTGAAAATTTTCGATTTTTGACCCTACACAAAGGTCAAAAGAGGTCCAAAAGTCAAAATCCTCAAAAAGAACAACAGTGACTTCTACTAAATCCACATACCAAATTTTGGACTCCCAGGTCACTTTGTTTGGGCTGCAGCCTGATCAATGTGCCAAGAGACCGAGAAAAAACATGAAAATTTTTCCATTTTTGACCCTACACAAAAGTCAAAAGGGGTCAAAAAGTCGAAATCTTCAAAAGGCACATCAGTGACATCTACTAAGTCTACATACCAAATTTTTGCCTCCTAGGTCACTTTGTTTGGGCCTGATCAACGTACTACAGATCCAAAGAAACATACAAATTTTCGATTTTTGACCCTACGCTAGGGTCAAAAGGGGTTCAAAAGTTGAAACCTATAAAAGACATGTCAGGGGCATGAACCAAACCTACCACACAAAAGTTTGGCCCCCTAGCCCCATTTGGGGGCAAAAAAGGAGTGAGGATAACCTAGGAAGCTGAAATTTCGATATGTTAAAAATGAATTAGATTTTCATCGTTGGTAAAAATTTCAAAAAATTTAGCCCCTTCGAGCCCCCATTGGAGCCCTTAAAAATAGGCCCTCTCAACATTTAAATGGTGGAATTCCCAAGCGTAGCGAACCCCACACAGCGATTTTGACCTCATTTGAACCATTGGATTTGGCGCTGAATGCCCAAAAGTGATAGCAATAATGTTATCATCAAAATCAACAGTTACAAGCACTTAATTTTGAAGATGAATGCTCAAAAATCAAATATTTAAAAAAAACGCATTTTAAGTTTTGCAATAAAAAAAAACCATTGGCTGCAAAAATCTTGAAAACAAAGCCTCCTAGAAAAAAATTAATCGCATTACTGCAGAAAGAGAATTTCAAGCCCTACAATTTTGATTCTTAGCATTTTTTCGTAGGAACCCGTTTGGTAAGAAAAGGGTGACCCAAAGGTCGATGGCTTTGAAAATGAAAAAAAAAGACTGCAAAAATCTTGAAAAGCAAACCCTCTAGAAAAACAATAATAGCTCATAGGAGCAGAGCTGCCAACCAAAATTTTGAAAAATCTCTAAATCGTTCAAATTTGGCATCGAGTTTTCATCGAATATTTGGGTTAAAATTTGAAATAAGCTCAATTTTTCATATTTTTTATTCATTATTCGAGAAAAAAATACATCATTATCACACGATATCGAAAAAAATAATGAAGAAAAAAATTTTCCTGCAACCGAGTTTTTGAAAAAAAAAACAAAAAATCATAGTACATACCTGATGGGCACGGAGGTTTTTCCAAAAAATGATAATTTTCAAGGCAAAACCCGGTATTTTTACCATATTTTTCACCTTTTCCTGAACAATTCAAGAAAATCCTTAAAAAATCCTTTAACAAAACCTCGAACTTTTTTCAACAAGTTAAAAATCCTCAACTTTAAAGATAAATCCTTAAGGTTGGCAGCTCTGCACAGGAGAAAGAGAATTTCAATCTCTACAATTTTCATCCCCTGCATTTTTTTTTGTTGCACCCTTAGTTCGGCCAGCAATTCCACGTTCATGGGAAATTTTCAAAGCGTAATTTTCCCCCTTCATTTTCAGAAACTTCGATTTTGTAAATTCCTCAAAAATATGAATTTTCTGGCCAAACTAAGTGTGCTACGAAAAAACCCAAGGAGTGAAAATGATGAAGCTCGAAATTCTCTTTCTCCTATTAACTATTAGTTTTTTTCTAGAACCTTAGTTTTCGAGATTTTTGTAGTTTAGTTTTTTTTCATTTTCTTGATCTTACGAATGGGTCACCTTTTAAAATAGGTCGGAAACTGATTTCAGGGGACCCAAAAATTCTCATACGAAAGTAGAAGCATCGAGTATGCAAAAACCAAAAATTGGCATTTTTGACCTACACTTACGTTTAATCGCATTTTTCTGGAAAAGTACTTGTTGACAAAGCGGATCTTTTTCATATGGAATACCACAAATGGTGTTTTGGATCACTAAATGGACCAAATTTTTGAACTCAGCGCACCCAAAAACCTTACAATCGACATGTGTGAAAGATTTTTATCATTTTTGAACTTGCCTCACCCCCCCCCCCCCCCCCCCCAATTCCCCCCCCCCCCCCCCCCCCCCAATCACAGTTTACTAATCGAACATTGAACAGTAATTTTTCGATTATCTATAAGACTATGTATATTTCAACATCAAATTTCAGGTCGCCAATTCGACGATTTACATTTTGACTCTACAAGAGATCAAATTTTCACGCTGGTGAGGGTCTGGGGTGTGCGGTTCCCGCTCCTTGGTGGAAATTCAAAAAAAGTGATAACGTAGCTTTTGTATATCGATTTCAAGGTTTTCGGAGGTACCAATTTCAAATCTTCGGTTTATTTTTGACTTAAAAGATCAGGTTGTGCAATATTAAAAGCTCATTTTTTGTGAGAACTGAGTGCCACTGAAAGATTTGCCCCTCGCGAATAATTCGGTTTTAAAAAAATTAATGAGCAAAAACAACTCAATTTCAACTCAAACCAAACATGCGTAAATATCGTTTGAAAATTGAATAATTTTTAGAATACCATAACATATGTATGTATAAAATTCATTAAAATTAATCAGGTGACATAGTAGGTAAGTAACCACATATTTAACTACATTATTTAGGTTCAGGTTTCTTTTGCTCTTAAATTCATTAACGAAACGATCGACAGGGAAAATTGATAAAAATCGGTCAACCCGATGGATTAATAAAATCAATAAATTATGTAAGTTGATTGCAATAAGTAGATAAATCTTTCATAACCGTATCAATGAAATTTGTCGAACATGATAACTGATAAGCAAAAATACACTGCAGTTAGCCTCGATTTCTTTCAACTTGAAACAAACTGCATAAATATCGACTCGATATTTCCTCATTTCGTCAAATTTATCGATTTTATTTCCATATAAATTCGACTGGACGAACCTTTGGGGGGAAAAAAATCAAAAAATCTTCAAGTATTCGTTTCTCTAACAAACGTATAGTTTCTAAAACACGATCCACTTCATTAAAAATACCGATAAAGAATCCAAATCTGATGAGATTATCTCGATAAAATTGAACTACATCGAATTAATCAATAAAAGAATATCGGTCGAGACTGAAACTTTCGTTTAATTTAAAACCGCATTCTTCGAACATTTTCCAACCACCTCGAATAAAAGCCTTGTCAAATTCAAGCGACTTTCCAAGCCTCTGTTGTCTCCGGCGGTGTGACGCAATTCACCGTGAATACATCCTCAATAAAAGACCGCGAGGGTTTCCCCCAAAACGTCAAATTGTTTACGACGATTCCATCGACCCGTGAATTCATCACAAGGCAGACAGTTTACGTCGAAAAAATGCGCAATTCTCCCAATAATACAATTCAACCGAATGCACAATCGAAGAAAAACACGTGAAGTTCTTTCATAAACAGAAACGCAGACGTACTGTAGGTACGTTAAACTGACGACATAATGTAAACAAAGACGAGATTACGAACTACCTTAATCATGATGACACAACATGAAACCCATTTTGTTTAATTGAAAACTAGACCTACGACGTAGAGACAAGGTTCCTGTTTTTGACGTTGAATTCCTTCGTCAAAGGATTCCTAGCCTTTCGAAAAAAAAAGACGAGACGTTAAAAAATACGTAGTATTAGGTATAACTTTTTACGAAATATCGTCTAACATGATACGATAGAGTAATTTCGATTTATCAATAGAATTAGACTCGGTATTCTTTCAATTTACACCATTACAAGTTCAGAAAAAGCAGAGGCGGGTTTATAGGGGTGATTTGGCCCTGAGTATCGAATTTGAAATTATCCAGTGGAAGTAGGTATTTATAGTCTAGAACTCCGATGATAAAATTTTTAGTACGATATCTCAACCGTAACCCCTTCTGAGGGGTTAAATGTGGGTATTCGTTAAAATTTCTATTTTTGACAATTTGTAACTGAATTTTTTCAAACTTTCAGGGATTGTAGACAGTATTGAGGGTAATTTATCAAAAAAACGTAAATTTTCATTTTAAGGAATATTTTACAATTTTTTAGTTCGCACCCTCCCCCATCCCTCCTCCTAATCATAGACATATCATGAAATATCCTGGATATGTAAAATTTTTGGCCCACATTTAAATCCTCCAGTTCACTCAAAAGAGGAGACCTAATGACGCTTTTCCCGGGTAGAAAAAATAGCGAATTACTTTTATAAGCAAGTTCTCTAATTTTTTTACCGCCTCATTTTTTCAAATCCCCCGCGATCGAAAGGGTAAAAGCGATTTTATGATTTGATTCGTAATCTAGAACGTATCAAAGAAAAACGTAGTTTCAATTTTCAGGCCCCACTTCCACCTAGAGACCACCCCCTCCCACAAATTTTCAAAAAATCTCTTTATTTCTGTACCTAAGGTCTCAATTGAAAAATTTTTCAAACAAAAGTTGTAGATTGAGATCTTAGAAATAATTTTTATTATTACAAAAATTTCGATTGCACTCCTCCCACCCCTCCAATTTGGCATGATACAGAATTTTCGTAAATATTATTAAAAATTGAAGGGGTTGGAGGGGTGCAATTCAAATTTTTGTAATAACAAAAATTATTCCCAGAATCTTAATCTATAACTTTTGTTTGAAAATTTTTTCAATTAGCCCCTTAGGTACAGCGATAGGGAATTTTTTAAAAAGGCGGGGGGAACCCTTGGAAAAAGGGAGCCCTAAAACATGAATTTTCATTGTTTTTTCACAATTAATCGATGAATTTCACTTCGAAACGAAAAATGTACGCGTTTAAGCCACAAACGTATGATAAAAATGGCAGGTAAAAAAATAGCGGAGACTGGAAAAGGGTAAAAAAAACTGCCAACTCAATTTTTTTGGAAATAGTAACTTGTTTGGACAACCTAGTCACAAGTTCAAAAATGATTTTTAGGCCCCTAGGTGACTAGGTCATCTTGAAGAGGTTGTGAATTCCCAAGATGGCGTCATTCGAGTATTTCAAAAAAAAAAAAATTGTAAAAAAGAGAAAAAATGAACGATTTTGGTTCAAATGCTGGTTGATGGTGTTTTTAGTTGTCATTAATGATACATCACGAGGAAAAAAATTTCCGACCAGAAATGACCCATTTAAGGGGGAAAAATAGACAAAAACTCGGTTTTTTGCATTTTTGAAGATGACGCACCATGATATCAAGTTCTACAGAAATATGGGGGTTGTACATCTAGACTAAGTACACAATATTTTTTTTTTTCAGAATCGCACCTTTGAAAGGGGTTACCAAAATGGCCCTTAAAAAGCTTAAAATGTCCATTTGACCTCCAAAAAGTGCTCGAAATTTTTTTCAAAAAATTCCATAAATCACCCTTGATACAGTCTACTATTCCTGTAAGTTTGAAAAAATTCGGTAGAAAACTACCAAAAATAGAAATTGTAAAGAAAATCCACATTTAACCCCTACAGAAGGGGTTGGGGTTGAAACATCGAGCTAAAAAATTTTTCCGGGGGTTTTAGACCGTAAAGACCAACTTCCACTGGATAATTTAAAATTCAGTGCTCAGGGCCAAATCACCCTCAAAACCCGGCTACGCTCTACATAAATACGAAGAAAATCTCCAAAAAAAACCAAATATTTCGAGAAATCAAACCACTTTCTACAATTCAATCATATTCTACAACTGAAATTGGTTAATGAAGGACCTAATTCGAACCCACGTGAAAAAAATCCTTCACCTGGACATCTGATACACGCGCCATTACACGAAAATTAGCTCACCAAGCCTTAATTCACACACAATAATTAATATCACCAATTACGACAACGCAACGTAGACAATTATTGTTATTTCTTTTCTAAATTCAATGATTATTTACGCGCCGTTAGTCGAATTACCTACACACCTTGGTCGAATCTGACACGTGCTGCAACGTTTAATTTGCTTACAAATGTGTTCCAGTTTTTTTTCCTGTTTTCGTTGATAGAGTACATATTTTTATCCTATTCATTATATTTTTCGTTTCAACGAGATTCATACGTAAAAAATCGCATGTCAGCGGATACTTTGCATGTAGACGTCGATGTGCTCGAATGTACTCAAACGCGTGTGCAGATGTTTGTCTATCCTCATTAAGATATTTGTTTTGTCGTGTAAATTATAATTTAGTAGGCAGAAAAAAAATTCAGCCCAGTGAATGGGACCGAGTGATATCTTGTAATATTCGTTGTGATTCATTATTTTTTCAAGAATGGCAGATTTATAAAGAATTTTCACCTGAATGGAATGGTTAAGAAATCAATTGAATTGGTTTGATTTGATAAGAATAATTTCAAAATGAGTTGTTTCATTAAAATAGACGATCAATTTTATAATTGGAATGTTTCTTATCTGCATAGCATAGATTTGGCTAGATTACCTACTAGTTCATATCAGTGTCATTAGCACATTCCTTCTTTTTGTTCCTCCAAAACTCGTTGTGATTTATAAAATTGAGTTTCCTATTTTCAACAAATTCATTTCTTTTTCATACTATTGGAGAGAGGAGGGGGTAAAGGGAGTACAAATTCGTTCAATTGTTAAAAAATGCCATACCATATGAACTCTTTTGTATGATTTAGAAAATCAAATAAAAAAAATAAAAAGGTGAAAAAAATTGATAAAATTGATAAAAATTTGAAAACTGGTAAAACGTAATCAAAAATTGAAAAATGTGTAATTGATGAAAGTTCAAATACCCACGAACAAAATCCAATAAAATTCACTTTTCAATTAAAAATGAATACCAAAGTCATATATGTAAATTGTAAAACCTTTTTTTTGCGAGTTCAAAACGAAAGGAACTTTCTAAAAAAAAAAAAAAAAGAATCCTCAAAAAAACTTTAAGAAAAAATTGGAAGACATCAATTAAAAAATCGAAACTTATACAGTTGGAAAAATGTACAGAAAATATATTTGGGTGTTCGAGAATTCTACTCCTCAAATTTTTAAATAAAAAAAAATTAAAAATAATTAGGGATGGAAAACTGAAATAATTTCAGTTTCAGTTTCGGTTTTCAATTCCGGTTTTAAGGATTTCGGTCAGTTTCACTTTTTACTTTTCAGTTTTAGTTTCAGTCTCAAAAAATCATTTCAGTTTCTAAGAGTGAAACTGACTGAAATCCTTAAAACTGATACTGAAATTATTTCAGTTTTCCATACCTGATTATTTTTAATTTTTTTTTATTTAAAAATTTGAAAAGGAGGATTCTTGAACACCCAGATATATTTTCTATACATTTTTCCAACTGCGTAAGTTTCGATTGTTTAATTGATAGGTATCTTCCATTTTTTTTTCTTTAAGTTTTTTTTTTTTTTTTTTGGAAAGTGCTATCATTTTGACCTTACAAAAAAAAGATTTTACAATTTACGTTGAAATGAAACAAAAATTGGCATATAGGATAGTGAAGAAACTGAAACTGAAACCAACAATTTTTTCAGTTTCAGTTTTCAGTTACAGTTTTGGATTTTCAGTTTCGAAAAATCGTTTCAGTTTTCAGTTTTATCACTTTCAGTTCAGTTTTGCTCTTCAGTTTTCCATTCCTGAAAATAATAAGTCATTTTTAGACTTTTAGTTAAATTGAAAAAACTATTTAATCAAAAAATCGTATTATGGATTAAAACAAAACTGCTTTTTTAATCTCAAAATTCGTCAAAAATCATTCAATTCCCCTTAAAACTTTTTTTTCAAGAATTTTTCAAGAAAATATTTTTTCCGCATTTCTTTTTTCAACGATTTTTTTTTCTTTAAGGAATTAAAAAAACAATTTGAAGAATTATTTTTACAATTTTTTTCTGGATTATTTTATTTTTACATAATTTTACAGCAGGAGAATTATTTGAATTTTTTTAGAAGATTTTTAACACTGATAACAATGATTAAGATTGATAAGAAGTTAAGAATTTTTCAAATGTTAAGTACATTATTTTAAAAAATCCAGAAGATATGTCATTTTTCAAGGGTGGGAGAGAAAAAACTATAGCAAAGCATTTCAAATTCAAATTGAATTCTGGCAATTTGAAAGTAATTAACATGTCCAGAAATGGCGAAACCTCTAACAAAAAGTTATAGCGACATTTTTGATCCATGGAAAATCTAAAAAAAAACTATCAAAACATTCGATGAAATTTTAAAAACTATTTAAACGCCAAGAATTTTGAAAAATCATGAAAATGAAGAAATTTTAATAGATACATTCTAAAAATGAAATACCTAAACTTTCAGTTGTTTACGAAATGAAATCCAAATCCTCTTCAATAGAAAATCAGTCTACACCCAGAATTTTTCCCCAACGGATTTCGTCATCAAAATAAACCCAGTCTGAACTTCAGTCATGCTAGAAACCCTTTTATCGTACGATTAAACTTCCCCATTCGTTGTTCAACCACTTCTCTCACAAGAATACCAACAAAAATAATGTATTTCTCGGTCGGCATATTGGTATTGAAAGTTTTCCCTCATAAATCCATCAATCAAACTCGTAGCGAAAAGAACTGCGTAATATTGCGACTCCCCTTCGGCCAGTCAACTTATGCAATTTATTCAACACGAATGTTCGCTCTGAATATTTGTAAACATTGGAAAGGGGAAATTTATGGAACGAATAATGGCGAATAATTTCATTTCAACGGTTCATCTTGCTCGTTTAATAGCGAAGAACAGTATCTATAGGAATTGTATTTAGGAATATAACGCGAGACAATAGGAAATATGCATCGATTATTTAAAAAACCTGCCTCAATTCGACCAAAATACATCGAATGCTCAACCAATCCTCAGTTTCTCGCAACATTTGTACGAGTACGATGCATATGCGATCATAAGAATGAGTAGATTACGTGCAAATTTTTTGGGTAAACTTTCGTTAGTCTTCGAGAACCCGAATAGAATATTCTATTCTCGAGATTAAGTATATTTACACACCCCAAGAGTAAACAAAAACAGGCACACGCCTTAGCTAGGAAATGACAAACTTTGGGCGGTGGTTTTGAAAAATTAGAAATCATCGGCGGGCGCTGGCGCAGGACACGATGCTTTCTACGTCATAATCTAGCTATTCGAAAAGTTCACTAGAGTACGTTACTGTACAGAAGCGAATAATCGTACGTAAAATAGAAAGTAGTGCACGCAGTTCACCAGGTTAAGTAGAAATCGCTTCGAAAGCGTTCTTATTTTATTTCCGATGATTTGGAAAATTGAAATATAGAAATTGATATTTAAAAAAAAAAAGTTAACTTTTCCACGTTTTGTCAGACAACCGATTTAAACTTTTTGAACTTGGAAAATTGACTTTCAGACATTTTGTCTGCTTTTCTTGGACTTCAAAAAATGTTTAGATTTTACGAGTGTTTAATTTCAAGAAAAATACTTGAAAAATTCACTTTTCTCTTGAAATTTCATCATTTTGTGATTTTATTTTAAATTTAGGTGCTTTTCTTGAAATTAAACACTCGTAACTTTTGATTCGAGCAAGATAGAAAGCTGGGGTTTGCACTTTGCGCCATTGGAAAGGGCAGATTTTTTTTAAGGAAATGAATATTAATGTAACATTTAAAATCTAAAATCTGTTTCAAAAGTACAAAAAACGGAAATAATAAAAATCATGAAAAATTGTAATGAAATTCAAATTAAGTAAACTATAAAATATGACATTGAAATTCAAAGGAAATAAATTATTATTGGGTAATTTTAATT